>BQNB010015043.1:0-16731 GCA_026074375.1 Tanacetum coccineum
GCATATCATTCCTAGACTTAGGCGGTACTTCTTCCTAAGACCTAGACACGCAAATTCTGTCACAATTAGACGCATCCGCATAAAGCAAGCATTTTTTTATTATAATCTATCTTAGGAGATTAGTAATGGTGCTCTTACTAAACCCTAGCTCATCGAGACTTTACACACTTACTGCTTAATGGCTCTTTATATACTAGTAGTCCACTTTCCGAGTCCTTACCAATGGAATAAGAACATACTTATTGACACCAAGGTCACCTTATGGCTCAACTAAGCTCACTAAACTAAAGGCAATGATAGGTTAATATTTGTTATCCTATGATTCTAGATATATAAATTTCAATATGGAGAGCTATCCCGGACTCTTAGTCTATGCCTAAACAACACCGAAGTTGCAGCATTAAATATGTAGGACTAGACCCAGTTGAATGATAGGTTTTTCCCCACCCCCGCAAACTTAAGCACGTAACGAATATAAATTAATAAACATAAACAACAATCAACGATAAATTAAGCAATCAAGATAAACAAACCAAACATTAGATCTTCATAAACATGGCTAATACCTAAAGGTATCAGCAAATAGTCATTGTAAAAATACACACGGTTTGATATATGAACGATTAAAGTAAAGAAACCTTGATTGAACGCGTATTTGGTTGCGCGAAGATTACAAGAGTTTTTCTATGATATTGAGGCTCTTTTCTGACCTTCTATGCTCTTCTGATCTTCGTCTTGGGGTCGACTTGGTGTTTAATGGATCACTTCATGATTAAAATTGAGTTTTTGGGTTGTCTAAATATGGGCAATAAACAAGGTCCGATACGTTGTATCCATCGATGTGAGATACGGCATATTAGGGATTTCTTGGAGTAAGGACCACGTTTGATATCTTCCAGAATCTTCGTGTATAATAATCATTGGATACGGCGTATAAAGGCTTCTGGATACGGCGTATTAGTCTTTATTCTTCTGTGGTCTTTAGTGAGTGCAGGCACGGATACACCGTATCTTCCTTGATGGATACGGCGTATTGATGTAAAACTAGTTGATTCTTCTTCATTGACCAAAGTATTATATACGGCGTATTGTTCATGTGGATACGGAGTATTCTTCAAAGTCAGGCAATGGTATTTTGATTCGTCAAAGTCTTGGATACGTCGTATAGGTCTAGAATAATATGGCGTATTTGTTGTTAGATCAGTAGACTTTCTCGAACTGTTCATTTATGCTTCAAAATGCGTGCCTTTTAGCTAATCTTCACCAACTACCTCATAATTACTGCAATTCTCAAATAAAAATGATTAAGTAACAATTCTTTACAATAACTATACAAAACGGGTTAATATCATGGGATAAATGATGCTATAAAATAGACGTTATTTTATGTCATCGGTATGTCATGAGAAGGTGGTTAGGATACCGTTGGAAGGTGATGGGATACTTCGAGTTTAAGGGGAACGTACTTTGAGGGCCGCCAAAGCCCTAATGAACGCAAGATAGATGAACCTAGGATAAGTGATATACCCGTGGTGCGAGATTTTACTGAAGTGTTTCCGGAAGACTTGTTTGGGGCAACCACCACAGCTACAAGTAGAGGTTCCCATATAGACTTAGTTCCTGGAGCGACGCCAGTCGCGAAGTCTCCATATCGTTTGGCACCCTCAGAAATACGAGAATTGTATGGGCAACTTCAAGAGTTGCAAGACAAGGGTTTCATCAACCTAGTCATTTTCCGTGATGAGCACCTGTGTTATTCATGAAGAAGAAGAATGGTTCTTTTCGCATGTGTATTGATCATAGGGAGTTGAATAAATTAACTGTTAAAAACCGTTATCCGCTCCCTAGGATCGATGACTTGTTTGATCAGTTACGAGGAGCGTATCCTTTCTTAAAGATAGATTTCCAGTCAGGTTATCATCAGCTATGAGTGCATGAGGATGCCATTCCAAAGACCGCATTTTGAACGAGATACGGACATTTTGAGTCTACAGTTATGCCTTTTGGGTTAACCAATGCACCAACGGTTTTCATGGACTTAATGAACCGGGTTTGCAAAACGTACTTAGGTAGGTTTTGTTGATAGAAATAATGCCTAAAAACATTATTAATATTTTTCACATCTTTACGTTTTTATAATCACAAAATATAAAAACGTTAAATGTAAAATTAAACGTAAACAAGTAATTAGCAGTAAATTTTTATTTCAAAAATTATATCACTTAAAGGTATGAATAAATAAATGCTTAATGCATTTTATGATCAAAGAAAAATTTTATTCAACTACACACTTTTATAAAATGTTGTAAACATTTTTATAAACATTACAAAACATTTTCTACAATTGAAAGGAATGTTTTATTCAAGATAAACATTTTGAAATTCAAATTTTCGGACTTAAAACGGCTAGAAAGTTCCAGAAAATTATCCCTACACAAAAGGACAAACTGGGGAGCGCCCAGTCTAGGGCGGCCCCCTTAAATACACAGGCGGCCCCCTTAAAATTGAGGGGACCGCCCATAGGTAGACACTCCTCCAGTTTGTCCTATAAATACTGGACTTTTCCCTACTATTTTCTCATCTTTTGCACTCATTCTTTCTGATCAAAAACAGCCCACACATCTCATAAAGCTTTGTTTCCAAGTGATCCAAGCTCAATTCCTCAAGTGCAAGAGAAGAATACTTCCATCATCAAGTGAAGAAGTATTACACCTCAAGTGTATATTGCAATCTTGTTGCATCCATATCATAAATTGTAAATCATTTGTATATCTTGTAAAGTTGTGTAGTAGATAGATCTTGGTGTTTGTTGTAAGTATAGTTGAATCTTAGTGATTCATCCAAGTTGTGATAGTTAGGTGTAAAAGTAGAAGTGAAGTAGTGAAGTAGTGTGGTGAAGAATACTAAGACGTAAAGAAGTTGTGTAGTTGTGAAGTTGTGTCGTGAAGTCGTAAAAGTAGTAAAGAAGTTGTGAAGTCGTGATAGATTGGTTCTAGCTAAGATTAGAACTCGACATCTAGCTTAGTGTCGGAAATTGATATAAGCAAAAGTTGTGTACGGTTTTCTCTGCCATAAGGGAGTTTGTTGACATAGTGAAGAAAACTCTCGAGTTAGGTGCTCGAGGAGTGGAGTAGGCCGAAGAGGTGCTTCGTAACCGAACCACTATAAATCCTTGTGTTGTGGTTTGATCTTTCTAACTCTCATCTCTTGTTTCTTTATTTGTTCTTACTTATTTATATTATTCATATTGTGCAAGTATTGAATTCACAAAAAGTCAAATCTAAGTTTTTATAAACAAACACAAACATTAAATTAAAAAGCGGTAAACTATTCAACCCCCTTCTAGTTTTCCACAATTGGTATCAAGAGCCACGTCAAACAAGATTTTTAAAATAAATTGTATTTTAAAACTTGAATCGATCTATGGAATCGGAAAAATATTTAGAAGGGCAATCTATGCAAAGACCACCACTATTTGAAAGTGATGGATTTATTTATTGGAAAAATAGATTCGAAACTTATGTGAAGTCAAAAGATCTAGATCTTTGGCATGTTATTACCGATGGTGATTTTCCTCCTATTCAACTCCTATGGCCTATTTGATTAAGATTGTCTCAATAATTAGTAGGTATTTGTTGTGTTTTCAAATTTTAAAGAGTATTTAGTGGATACAAATCTGCATGTACATTTAGAAGAAATTAAGGTAGACAAAACTCTTCGTTTTGCTGAAGAACCTGTTGAGATTATCGATCATGAGGTTAAAAGTTTGAAGCATAGTAGGATTCCGATAGTTAAGTCCATTGGAACTCGAAGCGAGGTCATGAGGATTTCATAAAAACTAAGTATCCACATTTGCTCGTTGAGCAAGCTATCGTTGGAAGTACTAAGTAAAGTTGGACATAGGGTTACTGGCAGACTTTAGTGTACCCTTAAATGTTCTTATGCAGTTTGGTTAATGTTATATTTTGAATAAACTCAAAGTCGACTCGATTCTTCAAAAACGTTGAGCTTTATAACAACTCATAACGTAGTTCCAAGACAGTTCTTGTTTGATGAGTTACGGGGTTAGGTTATGAATGACGTTGTTACATAACTTAAGGTTTTTGACTAGTTTCCTCGAAGATGGGCGATGTTCATCTAGTTGGACGTTTATTTTGCTTAGAGTTGTTATGCTGCTATTTGTACCCTTGTATGGACAAGCGAAGTGGTAAGCAGTGGGTGTCCGATCGTGAAAGTTAGATGAGATTCAAATCGTGGCCCTAAGTTCCCGTGGAAACGTGAGGACCACATGAAAGCTAAGTATTCCTGATTGTTTGTTGATAATACTGGTGAATCTAGTAGTTAAATCTCGGGATGAGATTTCCCTAAGGAGGGGATACTGTGACAACTGTGCTTTGAGCAGGTTAGTCAAACCGTTAGTATTGATTTGAACATCATTATGTGCTCTGATAATTATGTGTTTATGTGATCTTATGTGAGTTTGGCTACCAATCCATGGAGCGTGATCGTCTCATTGTGATTGAGTTTATGGTTGTTATGGGCGTTTCATTTTGGTCACATTTTAGTGACAATGAAAATGATGGTATAATTCTATGTGTGTACGTATTTATATGTATATGTATACGTATTAATATCTTTAAGTGTTAGTAGTTAGTAAAATTAAAAGATTAGTTTAGAAAATATAAATTTGAACTTAGTTGATCTAAGTTAGTAAAATAAAATTAGAAATAAAATTTATTTATAATCATTTAATTTAGTTTTAATTTAAAAGGTTTGAAAGTTAAAAATAAATAAAGTTTTTTATAAAAAAAGAATGTCAAAATTTAAGGGTTTTAAGTGAATATGTAATAAATATAGTTTTTATAAAAAATATAAATAATAAATATATATGTATAAATTTCGAAATTAATAATAAAATAATATAAAAAATAAAAAGGGGTGTTATTTGGCCGGTTTTGGAAAAAAAGGAAAAGGAAACAAAGTTTTAAACCAACTCAAATTTTAATTTGTATTTATCTCAAACACAATTGTAAAATCTATAAATACCAAAACCCTTCTCTCTCTCCCTTTTGTTCGACCGGCCAAGACCAAGGAAGAAGAAAAGAATAAAAAATAATATTTTTTTTTATTTAGAATAAGTGGGTGATTTTGTGTATCAGATCATCTTTAAAGGGTTTGTAATTAAACCCTAAACTATTTTTAATTCTCTTTGATTATTCAAGTAACATTTTGAGGATGACTGGTTTATTCCTTAAGGTACTGTAAAATTTAGGTTTTGATCTTTAAAAATCGTTTTTGAGATGATTAGTGGTGTTAAGCATGTGTAATTAGGGTTTCTAAATTCGGAATTTAAAAGCTGGCAGTTTTGAAAGGCCATCTTGTACAAATCATAACTTGGTCATAAAAATAGAAATCTTCAATTTTATTGAGTCTAAAATTAAATTCAGAGAGTCTAGTTTCCAAAAAGTCTAGCCCCGAAAGGTTTTGAGGTCGGGAAGTTAGTCAAATAATTTTCGCAAGAAAAGTCGTCAAAACAGTAAATAAGTGTCAGATTTTGGTCTGATTTCGAGGTGTAAAACCCCTACTTAAAATTCAAATTAGGGTTAGCCAAAAATCAGAGGTCATATTTTCAGTGTCTATTAACTCTTGTTCAAAAGGCTAGCGATAAAACATTTTCTATGTATTTTTAAGGACGTCACACTTTTTGGTGTGCGTTCAGATCCGAATCTGTGTACTTTGTAATGATGAATTTTTATAAAATAGTTCCACTTATTATTATTTTTTCTAAAAAATCACAGTAGCTCAAAACTCATTTAGGAGCTATGGGATGTAAGGAGAACCATCAATTAGGTGTTTTAGTATTTTATTTGTGGTCATGAAGTGACTACAAAATTCAGCCGAACTGTGGAAGTGGAATAGTTTAATGAATAAGGTTATATGTTGTATGAAAACTGGATATGGGAGATGTGTCTAGACGGATTTAATACTTAGTATCAGGTTTAGAAGTCCTCATATGATGTTAACATTCTGCCTTTGGGCATTTTAGCCTAACCGAGTGTAACTTGTGTTTTTGTTATGTTAGATTTTGTGTGCAAGATTCTGTCAAGTAGCTGAGCATCAGGTGAGTTTCATAGTCCCATTTTACTATGTTTTCTTGGGATGGAAATGATGCAAAATATGTTTTGAAATGTTTTAATTACTGTGGTTATGTGATTTTAATTGACGCATGGACTTTTATGTAGCTATTATATGTTTATGTGTTGCATGTCGTATGATGTGGTATTGGTTTCGCCTTCTTTGTGGGTGTGACATTGGATTGGTTTTTGCCTAGTTTGTGGGTATGAGGTTTCGCCTACTTTGTGTGGGTATGTTATTGTGTAGATACGATACCAAGAGTCTGGGATCGGGGATAACATTCCTCTCCATGACTGTAAGACGAACTTTGTGGTTTGGATCGGGGGACACGTTTCAACCCAATGGTGATTTGTTTTTAGCACGAAATGGCATGTTAGATGTATAATAGTCAGCTTAATTGTCCTGCCATGTTTTGTTTTTATTAATTACAGTAATTTATTTTAAATCTTGAATTGGTGTCGTAAACCTATTGACTCTCAACCCAACCCCATTGTGGTTGGACGTTTTTAAGCATCATTTTTCAAAGTGGAGCTTTCGAAAGTGTTGTTGTTAATAAAAGTGGCTAGAGAGACCATTAGGCTGGCATTGAAAGTTCTCATTTGATTTCGTTTCGTATTTGACCTACCATACCACACCTCTATAATCCAGCGCCTTTGCATAAATTCTTAGATGTTATTAATTTAATAGGTTTGCAAGACATTGTCTTTGTATTGATGAGACCTCTTTTTCATTAATACAAGATGCAGTTCCTTGTTTTTGGTATTGTCATGACACATCGTGTCTTTTATTTTTAGCTATGCATGTAGTGATTCTCTATTGTTGACACCATTGTTATGTGATGATATCCATGAAGTTACGCCTCGTGCTTCTACCTTGGCGAGGTGTGACATCAACATATCCGGATGGATAACCATGTTTGACTATGAATGGTTCATACCACTTTGATCTAAGCTCTAGGGCTTTGAATTTGTATTCAAAGTTGTACAAAAGAACTTTGTCTCCGGCCTTAAATTCTTTTCTAACTCTAAGTTTCTTATCATGATAGGCTTTGGTTCAGGTTTGTGAGTTTTTTTTTGGGGGGGGGAAGGGGTGAGGGGGGGGGGGGGAGGTTTTTTCTTACTAATTATGCCTTGAAGTCTCAATTCATCGAGCTCATGCAACTGTAGAAATCGTTTTTCTCCTGCAATCTTAAGATCAGGGTTGCAGCTTCGCGGGGCCCAGTAAACACGATGTTTGATTTCAAACGATAAATGGCATGTTTTTCCATAGAGAAGTCGGTATGGAGTGTGTAGGATCCCGATTAACACTTACACTTCATATAACACAACACAAATCAAACTAGAAAAGAGATAAAGAAAGTGATGTAGAGAGAAAAAGAAGAGAGAGAGATGAGAGAGAAACTAGAGATATTATTTAGAAAAATGAGAAGTTAGATATTTTCTAAGTAAAAATATCTATATATACCCCTACACATTTAATGTGACGCGCATGATATTTAACTAGGACTCGGGCTCGGGTTTTGCTTGGGATTAAACCCGAAACATATACAATATTAGATTAACTATCGAGCCCGATTCCCGATAATATTCTATTACAACATTAACTAATTAATTGACCGAGACTTAAATACATAATGAACGAACTTCATGTTCGACTCAATATTTTGAGGCTAACAATCTCCCCCGAAGTGAGTTCATTGATGACACTCCTTCATGAGATCAATGAGATTGCTTTTGTCGTTAAGCTCATGTGGTCTTGGTCTTTCTCTTTGTTCTTTGTTGTAAGCTTGTTCCTTCATGCTTTGTGATCTTGACTTTGAGCCTTTGTCATTGTCTTTATCGTCTATGCCATCTTGCGATCTTATGACTTTGACCAACATGCTCATTCTATGCATCATCTTGAAAGCTTTATTTCAGAGTTTGCGGAAGTCTTTGTCTTTAAATCTTGAGCTTTCTAGATAGTATGTCTTCGTAGGATTAGAGCATTTGAAATGGTATGGAGGTTGCCGTTTCACCTCTGTTTGATACCTGCAGGTTTAAGTTAGTGAATAATCAGAGAAAATTGATTTGGAAATTCAATCGTCGTGTCACTCGTTAAAGAGTTTTTTATGTAACCACATCGAGAGTGTCTGTTTTTTTCAAAAATTCATCAACCGTTAATCTCCTTTTACTGGACCAAATCGATATCATTGTCCACAAGTTTTGCATTTCATATAGTATCTCGCAAGTCACTACCAAGAGCTTGTTTGATGATGAACTCAAGAGGGATTTCCATCTTCATTGTAAATACTTATAGTATCACTCGGATGTTCTGGCAAATATCACAGGTATTGCGTTTGTTATCTTATTGTTGTGTTTTTTTGTTTGTTTTTCATTGTTTTCTTTGGCTGTTTTTGGACGTTATTTGCGATTTGTTGTGTTTGCTTGTTATTTTGTTTTGTGTTTTTTGGACTTCTTGTTAAACAACTTCTGAATTTGATGATGTTAACAAAGTAGTTTTGAAATGGAGATGTTTTCTTAAGAGATTTAGATTGTTCTCTTGGCTCTAGACTCGGATTAGTGATTTTTTGGTTTTAGTTTACTCGTAGGCTGGAGCATTTTGCCACCTGTTCAATATCACGAATCTCGGAATGATTTGTCACTAGATAATGTGTGTATCTCCGTGACAATGAGACAAGTTTCTGTTTGAGAGAAACCCGATATGGCTGGGGAAGGGTTGTGCATAGCATCACTGGGTCCATGATGTCGATTTTCAAGTCAACAATCAAACTTGTGATTCTGACAGCATATGTATTGACCCGGTTTTTGCCTTAAGTGTGTGGAGGGCTTCTTTGTTTACACCCTTTATCCATACATTTCTTTTTCATTCTCTTAACACATTCAATTTACCAGGATGTTCATTACTAACACCATGTTGTGATTGTTCCAGATGTTAAATCAATCTAGTCCGGACATTATCCCATATACATTCATCTCCATATCATACCTAAGGACTGTTATTTCTAACTTTGGAATATGCCTGGGTAGATTCATCCAGTTCTGGTTGGTATAAGATTGATTACTAAACGATAACACCTAAAGCTTCAGATTCGTCCCGTGAGATTAAGTGTTGTTGGGTATAAGATCGAACCATAAAACCTTTTCTTCAGCACATTGAGTCGAATATATCATATTTAATTACATTTTCTCCATTTTTTTAAATAATAAAAACACTTAGTTTTTGAAATGCCTGTTGATTTAAAATATGTCTTTGAAAAATCACATGGGAGTAAATATTGGTCAGAATGAATGGTTTGGGACATTTTGATATTGTTTGATATACATAAGAATGGTCGTTGATGATGTATCCTAAGAACATTTAAAACTTTGTGTTTTTCGGAAAAACTCCCCCTCCCAAAAATAGGACACAATTGAAAAATTGTTGTTTTTGAAAACATTAGTGAGGGTTGGAGTGTTGAACCACACAATTTTAAAAGATTATGAAATTGTCATCGTGAAATTTCTTGAAATAATTGTGTACAAACTTTTTGAAAATCCAGTTGTTATGAGGGACTTCTCTCTCAAACGGTATGGGTTAAGCGAACTGACAGTATCACTTTCCTTTTTCTTGAGCTTTAAACAGTGTATGTTTGTTAGGACAGCTCAAGATCGAAGAACGTTAATTTTCGCGTTGGGAGATTAAGTTATAAACTTCCTTTATATGAAGTCCGGGTATATGTACTGGACATTTGCAAATTAAGCAATCTAGAAAATTAGAAATGAATGTTTTGAAAACTATTTGCAACTCAACGCATGGAAACTTCATTTACACACCCGTGTCAATGTTAATCGTCAATTTCTTTTGCATGTAAATGTTATCGTTTCCAAGAGACATGTCGTGAGAACTTTTGGAAAATTTCTGATTTTCTAATTTTTGTATTTTCTGTTTGAAGTTTTAAATTTTTTTTGGAATTTTGCTTTTCTCAAATATATATACATGGGTAGATTCACGCCTCAAGTTGTGTTGATGATATCAAGTCAGGACTTATTTGTCAGAACCTCCTAATTCCATGGAGTCAAAACCATCTCATACAATCCTTTGGACAAGATATATAAACTGGATCCTCAGGAAGGGCTTTCGTTAAACATGTCAGCTATTGGTATTCAGTTCTGACCAATATAATTCAATTATACAATTTTCAACCTGTTCCTTTATGAAGTGATACCGAGTATGGATGTGCTTTGTCTTCTTTGAATGCTGCACGGGGTTGCATGTGATTGCTATGGCTGACTGAGAGTCGCAATACAATGGTATTTTGTCTGATAGTTGAAGCCATAATCTTGAAGTTGTGTCATCAACTCCACATTACTTGAGCACAACTTGCAGATAACGCCAGTACTCTGCCTCTGATGAAGACATTGCAGTTGCAGTTTTGTTTCTTTTGACATCCTGCTTTACCAGTTTATCACAAAGGATAACTGTATCCCTCCAGAAGTGCTTTTTCGAGTATCAAGGCATCCGGCATGATCAGCGTCTGAAAATGCTGTTAGTTCAAAGCCAGAATCCTTTGGATACCAGAGTCCTATGTTAATGGTACCCTTTAGGTATTTAAAGATTCTTTTAACCTCCTTGAGGTGCTTTGAGTAGTCGTGCTTTGATAACGTGCACAATAGCTTACTGCTTGCACTAAGGTATGGTTACAGGATGTCAAGACATGAGTGACCCGATTTTACTACGATAATCAAATTGGTTACGGGTTCTCCACTCAAGTTCTACATCTAGTTTGGGTTTGTAGCCTATGGTTGTACCAATAGATGTGACAATTATCCTATTATGATTTTTTAGAATTACTAAAGGTGTATGGCCTGATTGATAAAAATACCCTTTTGGGACTGGTGGATCTGGAAGTCCTAAATAAGGAATTAATCTCCCCCATTAAAGACATTTCAATACTATGTGCATTAACTTTTCAAATCTCTTTTTGAATATTTAGGGTTTGTAGACCAAAAATTATGTCCATCAACGTAAATCTGCTACATGTAGAATATACTCCCAGTATTTTATCTTGAATTAAAGTTGGGTCATATTGTACCTTTAGTTTAAAGCCTTTGGACATTCAGGTAGTTTGTTAGTTCCCCAAATCGTACATGCTCTTGGATAGCTTGCTTTATCCATACCAAGCTTTCCTTAGAAGGTATAGACATTTGTTGGATGATCTGGATCAACGAACCATTCCGGCTGAGCAACGTAAACCTCCCCTTCTTTTTCATTCAGTGAACATTAAGAAATGCCGTTTTCACGGCATACTGATAGATTGAGGAAAAGAACCTTGTGTGCTTGCTGTGGAGGCAACCAAAATCCGAATGCTTCCAAGAGTGCATCTGGAGCTATGAATTCTTAATCAATACTCTTTCCAGAGGCATAACCTTTTAGCAACAAGTCGTGCTTTTGTTGCGAATTACCGTCTTGTCTCTTCATCCTTCTTGTTCTTCATACCACTTTAGTTAATATTCATCTTGGCCAATTGGTTTGTCGGACTTGTTCACGACTTTTAGTCTGTCGATCACTGATGAAGTTCTTCCTCGTACTTGCTTCAAATCTATGCAGGAATAACCAAGCCTCCTTTAATGTTCTTTAGTTCAACAATACTCAAATGGAGCGCGAATACACATTTCAGGGTTCCGTAGGCAAGCTGTTGTCTTGTTTGAACCGAGGCCTACGGATGGGATTTTCACAACTATGTTCTAATAGATGATCTGTGGTCCATCGGTTAATCTTGACTTTTGTGGTTGAAATGAATGCGCATCGGTATTATCAATGTTGCGTGAGGAAGACTCACCAATTTCTTGTACAGAAGACTCACCAATTTCTTGTACCCGTGTACAAAAAGGATTGAAAAAGTCATCTTGGTGAAATGATGCATTCGGTGCTCGATCATTGTTGTTTTCCTCAGCGAGACGTTTGTGTTGGATTGTTAAGTCTTCAAGTAAAGGATACTTGAAGAGGAATTCTAAACCTTGTGTGACGAATCTGTCTTTTCTGCTGTAGGAACAACATTTTTGTCTTGGAGGGCCAAAAACGGGGTCAGAATAGTCATAGTATCTAACGCCTTTTGTCATGGAGGAACGAGGCCTGAAAGAGACATTTCAACCGACATCTCTGGTCGTTGTGGCTGCGAGGTTAACACTGTTGGATCGATTCATTTCTTTTGATTTCATCAAAATTGTATGAATGGATCAACTATTTTAAGCGTGTTCTCTTGTTGTAAACCACGATATCCCTTAGACTGAGTTTAGAACTATCCCATCCCATGACACATGGATCCCCTTTTTCTTTCATCTTATCTAGATTTTCCCCATATCTAGTTTTGTAACAAATGCAACCAAAGATGTGAAGATGTTTTATTGAAGGTTTCCTGTCATTAATGATGTGGATATGCGTCTTTCCATGAGTGGATATGATGATGATTTGTTCTGTAGTATTGACATGCGGTTGCAACTGGCTTCAGCCAAAATGAATAATGGAAAGTTAGAAGCTGAATGCATCGTTGAGCAGCCTCAACAAGAGTACGGTTTCCGTCTTTTCAAAACAAGCCATTCTGTTAGGTGTTCAAGGTTGTGGAAGTTTGATGGTTCAACTGCCTTCTTCTTTGAAAATAAGCATGGGGGAGTGTCATTTTTTCTGGAATTCTGTTCTCTGTCAGTACGGGACAATAATATACTTGAGCTTTGAAGAATTGCGTTGAATCATCGTGAGAAAAGTTCTTTAAGAACTTTCTGGTGTTTATCCTTTGGAATCATAGAGAAAAAGAGTCCAGTATATCTTGTTAGTCATCATACAAACACCAGAATATACTTCTTCCCATTTATGCTTGCAAACGATTGCGGACCACACATAGTCCATGTGAAGCAAATTTAACCTTCCTTTGGAACTTAGGAACTGCCTTTTGTCTTGAATGAACTTCTTTTTGCTTTACTCATTTCACAAGACGAACAAAGTTGATCCTTGACATATTTCAACTTAGGTAAGCCATTCACAACCTCTTTCTTTGAGAGTAAGGTGATGTAATCGAAGTTAAGATGAGAAAGCCTTCGATGCCATAATGCATGCTTGAGTTGGTGATAAGCTTTAGCCATTAAACAGATTGGAGTTGATGAAGTTTGTTTCTTGAAGAGATATTGTGGAGAGATCGATCCTACGTCTTCCATCGTTAGTAATCGTTTCCCTGAAGATCTCTCACAAAACAAGTAGATGTCATAAAAGCAACTCCAAATAAGCATCACAAGAATTGATCCATCCGAGGAAGTAATTGATTGTGATTGAGGCCTTCGACGTAATAAACCCGTTTGATCTTGACATTTCCTTGAATCAGATCTCTATAACCAAGAATTGGAGCAAACCTGATCAATTTCCAAAAGGAACAGTACTTAAATTTTCACATATTACACACAGCTTGAGCTTGCTCGGCTGTGCTTTGTGAATCAGGAGTCATCAATGAAAGGTATGGGTAGTACAATTGCAAGAGAAATTTAGAGGGACGATGGACAAATGGACAATTGGATTCCTAAGGAATTTGATATCTTCAAGACATTAGTTATCATAGAGACAATGTCTATAGTGGGACTAATACTTGTTGATTCATCATCTTTCCTATCTTAGGCATCCATATCTTTTTGGTTCCTAAGTGGCTTTGTGTCCAAGTATAACTGATGGAATCTCTTAGCTATCACCATTTCCATTCCTGATTTGTATTATCTCATACAACTCTTTATAGGAACTTTCGGGCATATTTCTGAATAGTGGTTCTGAATGCAATTTTGTCTTATGGGGCGTGTTGCACATGAATTTGTTCGCTTTTCTCTTGGGTTTACTAGCACTAATAGGCACTACATTAGGCTTCTTAGTTCTAGCATTCACGTCTTTCAAGTATCGAGAAACACAAGCATCATGATTAGAATTAAACACACATGTTCCACATTCAGCACAAACAACATTTTCATTCGAAGTTCTGGAGTTTGAACTGTCATTACACGCAGTTACAGACTTTGTTTTCTTAGAAATACTAGAAATCCTATGATGGTCTTCTACTACATTCTTTTTAACGTCACTTGACTATTGTTTGGCACGACCTTATCTTTTAACTGTTAGCACCTTAAGATGTGGTCGGCTGAAATAGTGTAGTGTGAATTACTCCTGAAGATTTAGACATGTGAGGATTAGTATTCCTAGAAGCATGAGGCAACTGTGGTGTTCTAGTTTGTGTTGTGGTGGAGGCAATTCTATACATTCCTGGTTTAAGCACATTTGTGTTTCGAACCGCTTGGTTTCTATTCTGAGGCAAATTCTGTTGAGTGACTGGTTTAAACAAACCATCTGACGCATTAGTTTTATTAACCGACTGATTCGTTTGAAAACTTCTCATTTCAGGAGAATTTGAAAAAGGAGTCGGTTTTCCTAAAACTGATGGTTTTGGAATCGTGTGCATTTGGGTTGTCGAACAACATTGGTTTTTCTAGCCATGACCAACACCCACCAAATTTTTATCAAAATGGGTTTTCACAGACTTTCTTTTGTTACAGAATGAGTTCTCTTTAACTTATTTATCCCAATGTTTCTTGTCTTGCATTTGGCTTTCAAATCTTGTATTTCATGATATTGTTCTCGTTCTTTTAGAAATACATTTGAAGCATTTTTCTCCTTGCTAACTGGGTTGTTTTCTCATCTGTTCTTTACAACTGTTTGTACAGATAAGTTCAAGAGAAAGCAGAATCTGAGTTTTTTTTCAAGTTTCAGTAATAACTCTTTAAAAGCTTATATGAACTTTGTTTTTAACAGTTCAGTTTTGTTTTGAAGCTTTAGTGCAAGAACATTCACATTCTTTGACTTTATGAAGATACAAGCATGTAATTTCAGTATAAGCTTTTAGATTTAGCAGAGTATGCCAATACGAACAATGTAACATCTTTAGGACACACACTCTTCGAGAAGTAGATCATTAAATGTTTGGAAAAATCAGCTTTTCAGCATTCAAGTTGTTCAACCTCTTTTTTCCAAGGGATTTAACGTACTCATAATTCTTCAGGCATTTCCGTTTTTAAGTTCAAGTTCAAAGCTGAAAAAATATCATTTTGCTTTTTATGGAAAGAGCATTAATAAGGTTTTTTATCAAAGTTCCATATCATGAGCAGTTGGACCCGAAACAAAAAAAAAAAAAAAAAAGGAAAAAAAAATAAAAAAAAAAAAAAAAAAAAATACTCACTAGTATGTTTAAACCTGGTTTGATCAACAATTTCCCCTAAATTGATTGATGTTAAATGTCTTTTCGTTTAAAAAAATTGTCTACTTTTACTAATGGATTTGAATAGGGTATAGAAAGGCAACGTTTTTAGCTTTGTTTGGTTTTGTTCTAACAATCGGTTTTCTCCCACATTGTTCCTACTAACTTCTTTTGCGCGTTCCAACTGATAAAGATACTCCAGTGAGGGTGCTTTAAAATTTTCATAAAGACTATTCTGATTAGTGTAATCATATGGTTTCACTTTGTCTTTATTCAATTTTGATCTACTCTCATTTTCAAGAGTCGTGGTCTCTTCCCTTTCAGGGGTAAATCTGTTTGCATGATCAGAATTATCATATGGGATCTCATACAAACAGGGCTTTTCAGATTGAGCTTTCTTGAGGTACCTTGGATTAGCAAAGGTTGGTCTACCATTATATGTCGAGCATTTGGGTGCTAACATATGAATGGTCTGAATTGACTGATTACGAGTATAAATAATTTCATTCAAAAACTTTAATTGTTTGTCCATTTCAATCATCTTGTCAATATCTTTCTCTTCCTTAACCTTTAAATCCGAAATGACCTTGGTTTTCTCTTTGAGATAACCTTCCAGTTGTGACTTTGTTAAAAGACTCTTTTTGACTAACTCATCATGTTTCTGATTGAGAACTAAAATTTCACAGGCTTTTGTTTTCAAACCTTCTTTTATTTTAATGTCTTTAAGAGATAATAGTCCTAGAGTATCATTTAACTTTGTTTGAAGTATTTCATAATCAATCGCCCGATCATTAAAGGCTATATACTTCTCAAGCTCATTTTGTTTGTTTTGAAGTACAATAAGACAATTCCTGACAACTAGTAGCCTCCCCCAAAGCCCTACTAGTCTTATTAAGGTTAGTTTTGCACTCCTCTAGTTCTTAAGTTAATGATGCGTTTGCTTTCTTTAATTGCTTTAAAATCGTTTTGTTTTCCTCAGTATCAAGAGTTAAATTTTCAATTAAATTAGCAAGCGTAGCACGCTCATCAGCACATTCTAAAGTATTATTCTTAGAATGTTGTCTTTCATTGGCAAACACATTATTTTCATCATTGTTTTGTACCTGTTCCAATGGCTGTTTAGTTGAACTGGATTCTTCTGGTAAGACCTCCTAAATCTTTGCCATGAAACTGTAATGTGCTTCCAATTCCTGTTCATCAATCTCTTCATCCGTGTCCGCTAGCCAATCAGCTTGCTCAGCTTGCAGTGGAACACCTTGTTCAGCTTGCAGTGGAACACCTTGTTCAGCTTGTTTGCACATCATCATCTTTTTCTTGTGATACGAGTAGTCTTTAACACG
>BQNB010015043.1:19066-73957 GCA_026074375.1 Tanacetum coccineum
AGAAGTAATTTGGAAAGAATTGTCACGGGATTTATACTATACATATATAAATTTGACTAGTGCTTACACACGTACCAAGCAAACCAGAGGAGTATTAGTTTCTCTCGCTTTTTATTGATCTTCCTTTTATTTGTTTTCGGGTACTTGTAGAACATTAGGGACAATGTTAAAAATAAGTGTAGGGGGTAATAAAAGCCTTAGAAAGTATTCTTTCATTTGCATTTGCTTTGTTGTTAAAAAAATATGTAATGTTAGAAACACATAAAAGTGTTGATTACATGAACATTTATCTAGTATTAATAGTCTAGGGATTAGTTTATGCAAATAAGGAAGGACTAGTGTGTAATAAGTACAATACCCTAATTGCTTCTTAGTCCCTCATTCTTTCCTATAAAAGTAGGGCTAATGGAAGGAATTAGGGTGGTGATTTTCTCTTTCTTAATCTAATATTTCTTTCTTTCTCTCTTCTCCTTCTCCTCTCTTACTCGTCATCCTCCTCTCTCTCTTTACTCTCTCTCTCTCTCTAAACTTTCTAGTGTAGTGTAATATTTGTATGATTTATGATATCTATCAATTGGTATCAATCGTCATGGGATGATTTGAAGTGCTTTTCATGAAGAAAGTTGTCATTTTTATGTGCTAAAGACTTTGAAGACCAAAACTTGTGCAAACCACAACTAGCAACTCTAGTTTGTAGAACAAGTTTACAAAGACAAGCCTTAAAATTGAAGAAAGTTATGATTTTTATTGGTTTCGGAAGACAAAGTCTCAAACTTTTGCAAACCATTTTTGGTTATACACACTAACAACTCTAGTTGTGTTGCAAATGTCACTAAAAACATACAAACCACGTTAGTTACGAAGTCTTTTGTGGTTCTCTTGCAAAAAGTAACAAACTTTAGCCAAGAAATACCACCGAAACACCCCGAAATCATCACCGCGGAACCACCATTACCGAACCATAAGAATCTGTGACCACCGACCCTAGCCTCTACCGATGCTCCACCACCACCGATCCTACACCCCACCGACCCACCTCCATCACCACCTATCCACCCATCGAACCTACCCTAACCAAACCTCCAAAAAACTCGGACTGAGACTAAGTGTAAAAACTAAACCCTAGTTTTTTTTATAAATGGGGGTTTTGTAATTTTAAGGATTTAAAAAGGTTTTATTATTAAATTAATAAAGTTAATTAGGGTTTGTTAGTGGGTATTTAATGTGAAAAGGTGATTTTGGAAGTTAGTGGGATATTAATTAATAAGTGGTTAAGGTAAATTAGAGTTTTTAAGTATAAAGGTTAAAACTTTAAAGTTTTTTATTAAATTACATTGAGTAAAGTTACAATCTTTTTACTCGGTTCGCGTTAAAAACACAATCTTTCAACAACACTTTCAAAAAATAACACTACTTCTCGTCAAAACAATTATTAATATCAATTCATACAAAAACTACTCAATCAAATTCACAATGGCTACAATGGCAGAAAACGTAATTGCTGCAGGTTCGGAAAACCGTCCCCCGATGCTAGAGAAAGGCATGTATGATAGCTAGAAAACTTGAATTATTCTTTATAACAGAGGCAAAGAGAATGGTGAAATGTTAAAAGACTCAATCGAAAATGGTCCTTTTCAACTCAAACTAGAAATTATTGTTAAAGACACTGATGGCACTACCGACATCACTCGTCCTCAAAAAGTTGAAGACCTTACTCAACAAGAGAAGTTATGATACGACAGTGACATCAAAGCTGTCAATACGACAGTGACTCGTCCTCAAAAAGTTGAATTGCCAGTTGACATCTACACTCTTATCAACCACTATCAAACTGCAAAGGAAACATGTGATCGCGTAAAAGAACTTATGGAAGGCACAATAATGACCAAGCAAGAACGTGAGTCAATGATATATGATGAATTTGATAAATTCACATCTGAGCCTGGTGAATCAATCCACTCATACTATCTGAGATATGCTAAACTGATCAATGACATGAACAAGATTCCTATGTCTATGTCACCCATGCAAATCAATACAAAGTTTGTGAATCATCTTCAACCTGAGTGGAGTAGGTTTGTCACAGCAGCTAAACAAGCAAGAAATCTTCACAGTGTGAACTTTGATCAGTTGTATGCTTTCCTCAAACACAATAAAAGAGATGCTAAAGAAGTTCGAGAAATGCGACAATGATTTCCAAATCCACTTGCTTAAATGGCCAACATCTACAAACTACCTCCTTCATACAACAATCAGCAAATACAAATCATTCTCAACCATCTGAAGTTTATCAACCATCTCAGCACTATCAATCAACCCCTCCAATAACCCAACAACTTATTCAATCACCTTTACTTCATAGCTATGTACCAATAGTTGTTTCTCAACAACCACCTACATTTCAACCTCATTCTGGATTTGTTGCACCAACTTTTCTTCCAACTGATGATCCAATAGCCAGTCTTAACAAAGCTATGATCTTCTTGAGTAATGCTTATAGCTCAACATTTCCTCCCACAAATAACCAACTACAAACTTTGTCTAATCCAAGAACTCAAGCTACAATTCAAAATGTCCAAGTTATGGTTCAGAATGTTCAAGGTAGACAGTCTCAAGGTTATGCGGGCAGTGCTGGAAACAATCAAGCTACAGGTGCAAGGGTTGTCAATACAATTAGAAATGCATGGACAAATCAACCAAGGGTAATCAGATGTTATAATTGCAAGGGTGAAGTTCATATTGCTAAGCAGTGTACTACAAAAAAAGGTGAAAGATTCTAAATGGTTTAAGGATAAGATGCTACTTGCTCAAGCACAAAAAGCATAAGTTGTATTGAATGATGAACAACATAATTTCCTAGCTAATAGTTTGGAAGAAAATTATGAATGTGAGGATATTCAGCTACAAGCTACAACAAATTTCAAGGCAGACCATGTTGATGCATATGATTCAGATTGTGATGACAAAGCTACAGAAAATGCAATCTTCATGGCAAATATGTATCCTGTTGGTTCTATCAATGGTTACACAGTTGAACCACGTTATGATTCTGACATACTCTCTGAGGTACCTCATTACGACACTTATCATGAATCAGATATGTTTAATTCTAATGTATAAAACATAGGATATACCAAAAACATAGTTTCCAATAATGAGTCATATGATGAACTTACAAGTAACAACAATGTTATCTCTTACGCTGATTATATGGTTACTGTTGGCAACGATGCTAATAACTATGTTCCTCTTCCTATGCAAAAGAATGATATGATATTGTCTGTAATTGAACAAATGAAATCTCAAGTTGAGAAATGTAACCTCGTAAATCAAGAGAAACAAAGTGTGAACAAATCATTAACCAGTGAGCTTGAACAATACAAAGAAAGAATCAAAACCTTGGAAAATGAATCTAAAAACTTTGCTTCTGACAGAGAAAAAATTTTAGATCGTGGATTAAGAACTGTCATTTGTGATCGCAATAGAAAAGTAACTGATTTTGAAAATCAAGTTTTTTCTCAACAAAAACAAATGAAGGACTTAACTAACCAGGTAAATTTTCTAGAAAATAAATTTGAAACATACAAAAAGGAGTCGTCTAAAAAATATGAAAAAAACATCAGTGAAATTGTGGATTTTGAACCAAATGACTTAAAACATCAGTTAGCTCAAATGCATTGAAAGAGTCTAGTGACTCAGTGTGAATCACCAAATTTTTATTCTAGGATTCAGAAAATAGAGGACGAGAACGTGTCACTAGCTTTTTAGGTTTCTTCCCCAGTTAAGGAACCAGAACACCTTAAGTTAGTTTACAAAAATCTTTATGATTCAATAAAGCAGACATGGGCTAAAACCAAACTTCAAACTGATTCTTTGCAACAAAAACTGAATGATCATATTTTTGAAAACAACTAGATTAAAGAGCAGTTAAAAGCAAAGTTTTCTGAACCTCAAACGAATCAAAAAGGTACAAGTGTAAATACTAAGTTTGTTAAGCCATCAACTTCAGGAAATAAACTATATTTTGTAACTCAGTTACCAAAATCTCAGTTTATTACAAAAGTTGTTGAGAAAAATGATTTGTCAAAACAGTCACTTCACACTTGCCTACCAACAAGATAATTTAAAAATGCACAAAAGTTCATGCCCAAGGTTTGCTTAAGATTGAGTCTGAACCGATCAATCCGTACTTTAAGAATAATAGGGCTGTGCATCGAGATTATCTAAAAGTCACCAAGGAGGACGTAGCAACACTACAGGAACTATTAGCAGAAGCTAGAGCATTAAAACCTTTAGATTAACATATAGGTCATGCCTCTAAGTTTGCTGAGCAAACTCAATAACTGTTAGTGTATGTTACTGCCTCATGTCCTTTCACGAAAATGCCATAAAAAGAACAATAAGCCTTACGTAGATGCGTCTAGATCAAAACAAACAGAAGTTAATAACACAAAGAAGCATGCAGTAAAGCAAAACAGTCACAAGACTGACAACACTATGTTGCCTTCTACAAGAAGAGTAAGCACTACTTATGCTAGCGGATCAAAGCTTAGGAGGAATGCAAAGAATTATAGGATCTAGCGACCATCACGTAGAAGCAAGAAGAATAAAGTAGAAGCCCAACCTATGAAGTCTAAGTCTAGTTCAAATAAGAACAATCATGTTTCAGATTGTAATGAGAATATTAAGAATGTTGCTTTGTCAAAGAATTATGCAACTGTTTGCTTATCTTGTAATGAATGTTTGTTTAATGCAATTCATGATGCTTGTGTTGTTAAATATCTAAAAGATGTGCAAAAACGTAAAATGGCTAAATTTGTTAAACAAAAAGAAAAGTTTGAATGGAAACCAACAAGACGGATCTTTAGAACTGTCAGACTTAAATGGATACCCACTGGTAGGACATTTAACTTAGTAGGAAAATCGTTCCCCCTTCTTCTACTGCCACATCTACCATAGTTGTTCCTCCTGGGCAAATTCTTACAACTACAGTAATTCTGGTTGATGAACCTTGTCCCAAACTCAGTCTTAGATATGCCAAAGCCAGGGAATCCCTCTCTAGATCATTCTTAAATTTTAACATTCATTCGTTTAATCTTTATAATTTTGGTTTTGAAAGAATGTTGTCTAATGAGGAACTTCCACCCTAGAAGTTTGACTATCTAGGAGTCACCTAAGTTCACTAATAACCCGGAACCCAATCAAAAGTTAGGGATCCAGCCTTTTGTAAATATGTTTTCTTCTTTCTTTTTGTGCAGATTGTAGAAATTGTTCTTTGGTATTTAGATTTAGGGTGTTCCAAACACATGACAGGACACCATGATAAGCTCATCAATTTTGTTTCCAAGTTTATTGGTACGGTCCTGTTAGCCTTAATTCTATTTAAGTCAAACAAGAATGTTATCGGTCTTATTAGTCAATGTTAGTCTTGTTAAGTAATAGGCTAATCGGGATTAACAGGCTTGGATTGTAATTTAATATTATCCGTGTTTCGGGCTCAAAGCCTAATATAGGCCAAGCCTGACCCATTTAGTAAGTCCATACGCCATCCATAAGGCAAAGGGTATAAATAGAACCCTCTCCACACATGGAGAGGTTGTTGGTCATTTTTGTGTGTGTTTTCATACGTGTAAAAGATCCACTAAACTCTCTCTCTCTCTCTTAATCTAATATTTTTCCATTTCCTTTCTCTCTTTTCTTCTTTCTTATTTCGTCTTAAGTGCTTATTTGGTATTGCTTATTGTTGTGCTTGGATTAATATAATGGGATAACATGTGGTATCATGAGCCAAGAGGGTGTTTAAGTATTTGATTCATGGTTTCATAACAAACCGTGGCTTCTTTTGAGTTTTAAGATCACAGTTTGCTTTGTCTTTGGCTTATTTGGATTACGTAGCTTATTGTTCTAGTCTTCTACATCTTCTAAGCTTACTTCGTGGCTTATTTGTCTATATAAGCTCACAGTTTTGGCTTATTTAAGTCCTTGAACCTGTTGTCCAAGCTACGGTTATACTTTAGTTATGCTCTTAAAGTTTAGGTTATAGTTAGTAACTTAAACTAGCTTGTTTTGTAGTTTATTTATTTCTTTTTCGTGGCTTATTTTGTGTAAACAAGCTTATCTTTAAGCTTAAGATCTTCATAGCGGTTTCTAACTACAAGAAAAAGGGGTATTTGGGAGGGTGGAAAACCGTGCCGATTACTCAAAAAGCCATGCCAAATGCTATTTGGCACGGATTTTGCTCCGTCCTAAATATGAGGGTGCCAAATACATTTGGGTCGGGCTGAAACTGTGCTAAATAGTATTTGGCACGGTTCATGGGACGGTTTAACTTTGGGGTGCCATGAGTGAGGTATTTGGCACAACTGATAATCTTCTGTTCCAAATGGGCATTCGTCACACTTTTATATCCCGTGCCAAATGCGTATTTGGTACCAATTCATTTCACGTGCCGAATGCTTATTTGGTACAATTTTTATTTAACGTGCCAAAACTAATTAAGAGGGTTTTATCTACCGTCTCAAACGGATTTGGCACGGTTTCCGTGTTTTGTGCCAAACGTTGGCAGATTTTTATCCGCCTTGCCAAAAAACATTTGGCACATTTTTACGGTTGTTATAAAAGTCATTTGGCACAGCTTTGCATTCAATTAGTCATCCTATCAACCAACTATCTCAAATTTTTGCAAATATAGTTCAATCGAAGCCAAAAATAAAATGAACTCGGCTTTTATTAATCATTCATAAAATCAAGTCAACAAGGTCACTTGAATACCATAAAGTAAAAAAACAATACATCCAACATCCTTGTAAACTATGGTCTTTAGAATCACAAAGTCATAACTAGAACTGAATATAAATCACTAAGATGATTTATTACTAATGAAAACGAATAAAGCTCATCGGATCACATCTTCATCGTATACCCTGCAAAATTTTAAATCCCAACATTATAAATATATATATGAAACCAGAAAAAGTTAGATATAGAAAATATCAATAGAAAGTGTATACAATCTTTAGAACGAGTCAAAAGTTTCAAACTCAAATTCGAGTTGGGTAAAGTGGGTTCAATTTCAATATCATACTAATGATTCCAGCCTCATTTGAAACGGGTTAAAAGGGGTGAAACTTTTTGTTAGACTTATTAGAAACCAAAAATGGTTTTAAATAAGCACACATTTTGAGTCAATGTCACTTACCTGTATCGGGTACTGTATATATATTTTTTAATTAGAATGCCATAGTATCCATTCCGTGTAAATATTTATAATGCAAAGCTAAGGTATAGAACTGGTACTTACATTAAAAAGATAGCTAAGCAATTTTCATTTAACAAAGCTCAGACCTACAAAATAGAATTGACCAGTTAATAGTTTGATTCACGTGTAATAACGGCTAGAATAGTTTAAGAATAACTAATTAGAGATATACATGACCAACACTTGATCCAGACCTATGTTCGATGGGACGGAAAGAGTCGTTACTTTTACGAAAAGAACAGTATTTATGTTTGCGTTGAGTAGTGTGTTATCATAAGTTTTCTAGAAGAAAGCTAATTCAGAAAGGTTTTACAGGTCCCCAAAAGCTTTCTGTTGTCAATTATTGGTGAAGATCGTGTGACAAAATTGGTTATTTAAGAAATAGTTAGCTCCACCATGGCCGATTATGTGAAAAATGTAAGTACACTAATACTTAATATTAGTGTTTGATTGAACTAGGTGATATTAATTGTTTAGTGGTCATGTGTTTTGGCCCAAGCACCTAAAGCCCGAGTCATGTGGAACTGTCCCCATAGATTATTTAGGCAAAAAGTTTCCCATACTTTGAGGTGGCAATTTCAACACATTTACTTATAAACAGGTTGAATTGGGTTGTTCAATAGCTAATGAGTGAGATAAAACTTTTTAGCAATAAACAAAAGGGTCAAATGGTAGTGTCTCGTGTCAACTTGGATAGTTACATTCAAACAACTGAATCACTTTATTCAGTAAACTAGACTATTAGTCTAATTTTATATAATGTATAACACATTATTTATAAGAAATATAAAAATGGTAAAAGAAATTGTTTTCTATTATCCCACCGTTTCAAACCATACCATAAAAAGTTAAAGCTATTTTAATCCATTACCCAACTCGCCACCTCTAATGGTTGTTAAGAAAAAGAATAAGCTTGTTCCCTTCTTTTTCTATCATATGACCTGAGTGCAGAATAACTTTTTTAAATCATGACACATTATGCAGAACAATATACCTGTAAAGGAAAACAGGGTCAACACCATTCAGAGCTGCAACATAGAAGAGCTGCAATCATCATTTACTCTGGTGAATGATTTTGGATTCAATGCAACACTTGAGCTTAAAAAAGTAGATATCCGAACAAGTAGCACAGACTCATCTGTAGCTGAAAAAGTAGATACTGAAACAAGTAGCACAGACTCATCTGAAGCATGAAACAAAAAATACTCACATAATCTAGAGCTTTTGATTTGAGTCAAACTATCATTCCTAATTTACCTATTTATTCTAGGGAATGTGTTTGTTTTCTCTTTGAAGTATAATCATGTAAATTACTTGGCAAATATAATATTTTAAACTTACAAGAATTGTGTTAGTCTTATATGAGATTTCCCATAAAATCGTAGTTGAATGGGTAAAAAGTATTTATTATTGAATCGATAACCAACACTATTTTGAACTTAATGCTACTCCTGACTAGGATCAAACTAAGATATGGCCAACCCATGCTTGGTGTTTTATCACTATTTTTACCACAATTATACAATTCATTTTGAACACATACGTAATATGCTACTGATTTATCCCATCATTTGAGATTTAACTACTTAGTACCAAATAAGTAAAAAAATTCTATTAATAACATTTCACTAAGATGAGGCTATAAAAATGTATATATATTTTCATATTAGCTTACAAGTTACCTTTTATAAGAACATGTAAAAAAACTATACAAGAATGCTTAACATTATTATAATACCATTAGCTTTTTAAGAAGTGATCAACTATGACAGTAGACGAGTAGTACCATTTCACATAGATTATTTTAGCAACTTAATCCAGAACTTAATTCATTATTCTAATTATATATGGCATAAAACTCATCACTAACAACCAACTCTAGTCTCTAGAATAAATAAGCTTTAAGTACTTGAAATAGACCTCAAAACTAAAACCTTGATTGCAGTCACACATATAAAGCTTTCATTTTTTCACTAAGGTGCATTTACATACTTACATACAATCAAAACTTAAAGCATTTCCATTCAAGTAGAACTAGCAGATATCGAACAAACATATCACGTTTCATAACAAGCAACAATTACTATAAAACTCACAATGTTGCAGAGTATTTCCATCAAGATCTATTAAAATTATGCTAACTAAAATAAAGTCGGATGATTTCCACTGAACATAACACTAGAAACTTATTGAAAAATAAACTAGAAAATAAATAGAAAAATGAGAGATCTACCTTTGTTTGCTTATAATTTCACCTAAACTTACACCAAAACACTCATTTCATTCAAGCATTCCATCGAGTAGTTGGTGGGTATAGTAAATCCTGTAAAATCCCGAATAAAAACAACCAACGATACATTTAAGTTGTAATAAAACAATATTCACATGAAAAATGAAGCTTAAAATAGCCATTGATGGAGGATTAGGCCTTAACCCCAATATTAACATATCTTATCACTGATGGATCCTCAAGAAACTATAGAGGAAGAAGAAAAAGATACAAAACGTGTGCTGAAATTGAACAAAAAAAAGGAATAGATGTGGAAGAGTTAGGTTTTTGATTTTGGTGAAAAAGATAGGAGGGAGTCTAGAAACTTAAGTTTTTTATGTAAACTTAATGAAGATAGTTACCGTATAATATTTCCATTGATTTTCAACTTCAGTGTCATATCTTGCTATAATTAAGAAACCGAATAACGCTTTTTGATGAGGTGTAATTTTATACATTTTTTCGATGTCATTTAACCTTTAAAATCATGCAAATATGCTTGATTATTGCACATAATCCTTTATTTTTTTTGTTTTAGGCATTTGGGAAGCACTTGGATGAAATAAACGTGCCTTGGACTTGATTTGGATAAGAAACAAGGCAAATTACACTTTTTAACTTCGTGACCACCTTTCTCACATCTTTACCAAAAGTGCCCAGAAATTGTTAAGATAAATGTGTTTTTGACGGCTCAGTAAATCCTGATGGTCTTCCTGACGGCATCAAAACATCAAGGTGACGGCGTCACAACCCTTTGTGACAAAGTCAAAGTATGGCGGTAGAGAAAACCCTAATTTGGAGTCGACGAGGTGACGACGTCATGGGCATAACCCGATGCCGTCACAACCTGATTTCCATATATACAATTGCATCATTTTCATAAATTCGTGTGAAAATTTGGAGAGCTTTTAGGAGCTAATACTTAAATAACTTTTTGGGCTTTTCTTGCCCTTGTTACTTCCATAACTCACATGTATCTTTGAGTTAAGTACTTAATCTTTAATTATTCAATAAGATTTCTTTCGATTGTTTGATTAATTGATTTTCTTTTCTAATTGTTAACCCGTTTTAATTGATATGAGTTACGTCGAGTGGTGATGAAGGTTATTGATATATATATATATATATATTCACTTGATATTAAGATGAAATTTGATCTTAAAAAGTTAATAATGCAGGGAAATTGAGTAATAAAGTTAATGAAATCGATTGTAAATTTTAAAAAAAAGAAAAATATTATTAACACATATGAGACGCAATGGGCATTTGGGTCAGGTTTTAATACTTGTTCCAAATACACAAGTATTTGGCAGAGTCTCAGAAACTGTTCTAAATACGTATACGTATTTGGCACTTTACGTACTGATTGTCCCAAATACATAAGTATTTGGCACCGGTATTTGAAACAGTTCCAAATACACATGCATTTGGCACCATTATTACAAAATGTTCGAAATGCATACGTATTTGGAACGGTTTACTAATAGCCGTCTCAAATACGTATTTTTTTGGTACGGTTATCCAAACAGTGCCAAATGCGCGTATTTCACACTCTTTTTTTACCGTTTCAAATAAGTTCGTCCCAAAAGCCCTTTTTTGTAGTGATAGAAGAAGTTAGACAAGAAAAGTACCCATTTTTGTTTGTTTGTTATAAACTAGAAAGAAAACAAAAGTTAGTACGAGTGGCGGTTTGAGAAGTGGTCCAAAACTCGTCCTTTCGTGCCAGCGGTTTGTAATTTATAGGTGGCGGTTTGGTATAATAATTGCCAGTGGTTTAGTTTTATTAGTAGCGGTTTATTACAGGTTCACGCAACGGTTTACCTTTCTTGGCTAATACTAAACGTTACTCTGCCAAAATCAAAAGTCCGTAGCGGTTTGACAATGTCTAAGGCAGCAGTTTAGCAAAACTGTTTTAGTAGCGGTTTACCGGGTAAAAAAAAGGCAGCGGTTTGAGAAAAAAGGCAGCGGTTTGAGACAAAATTGACAGCGGTTTGATCAATTTTATTTTGGCCAGTGGTTTGATCCATTTTTAGGACAGCGGTTTGTCAGTTAATTGTGCTAGCGGTTTATTGAAAATAGGCAGCGGTTTTCTTATTGCTTTATGCCAGTGGTTTGTTCTTAAAAGTTGCTAGCGGTTTGTAAGTCTAGCCAGTGGTTTGTTAAGGTGGTGGTTTGATCAATTCTTGGTAGAGGTTTGCTATCACGTGGTGGTTTGTTCATCTTCGTGGTGGTAGAAAAACTTCCGTATAACACAAACATGGACCATTAATCATCAAGGACTTATATATTTTACTTGGACTTAACAAACATTTAATCCAACAACATTAAACCTTAACTTCAAATCAATTATACATTCACGGTTTTTCTATTGATTTTGTAAAATCCTGACAAGTAACCTTTCTTATCGGTTTAAATCATAGAGTTGTAAAATCTTTTGGAAGTTAATTAGATTAAAACCAAAATTTCAATCACTTAAATACTTAAGATTCGATATCCATTCACAACTTCATCAAAACGTTAAATACCAATAACAATTTCCAAAATCAAACATCAAATGCTCTCCACAATGCTATCATGGAAGCAGGTGGTAAAGACCATCCACCAATGTTAGCACCTGGTAATTACGTTGAGTGGAAATCCAGAATCAAGAGATACATCGAAACCAAACCTAACAATGAACTCATCCACTATTGTCTCCAGAATTCACCCTACAAGTTCGAATGGACTGAGAAGACTGTTCTAGTTGCAGAAGGTAGTTCTGAAACAACTATAGAAGGGTACATGGAGAACTATAAGAATGTTTTACAAGACGTACAGGATCAACTGAATGCTGAAGCTAAAGTTGTTCAGATAATTCTCACAGTGATAGATAATGATATCTACTCCATAGTTGATGCTTGTCCAAATGCATGTGAAATGTGGAAAGCCATTGAAAGGTTGAAACAAGGTAAATCAATCAATGTTCAAGATCTTGAAACCAATTTATATTGGGAGTTTGGAAAATTCACATTACGTGATGGTGAATCACTTGAATCGTATTACTTAAGGTTCTACAAGATGATGAATGAGCTTGTCAGAAATCAGTGTGATGTTACAAATCATCAAGTGAATGTTCAATTCTTACTTCAATTACCACCAGAATAAGGTTTGTGACACTCGTCAAGTAGAGTCAAGAACTGAAGACTGTCTCCTATCACAAACTTTATGACATCCTGAAGCAATACCAGAATGAAGTCAACGAGATAAGAGCTGAAAGACTAGCATGTGCTGCTAATCCACTTGCACTTTTTGCTCAACAACAACCAGTTTACCCTCCTCGAAACCATCCTAATCACTACACTCAAAATTCATCACCCAGATCACAACCAACTGCTACCAGAAACAGAGGTAAAGCAATTGTCAACTCTCCTCCACCTACTTATGATCAAGAACCTGCAACAGTTGCTGATGATGATGAAATGTCAAAGGAGAAGGTGATTGATAAACTAATGGCCTTAATTTCTCTATCATTTATTAAATTCTACAAACCTACCAACAACAACCTCAGAACTTCATCAAACACCAGTAGAGCTGATCAAGACAATTCTCCAAGAATAAACAAAGGAACTGGGTATGATAATCAGAGGGTAGTTAACGTTGCTGGGGCTAGGGAGAATGTAGGTACTTAGGCAGTTCAAAAGTCTAGGATTCAGTGTTATAATTGCAAGGAATATAGTCATGTATAAAGGGAATGTCAAAAACCGAAACGAGCAAAGGATGCATCTTATCACAAGGAAAAGATGCTATTGTATAAGCAAGAGGAAGCTGGAGTTCAGTTGAATGCAGAACAAGTTGATTGGAAGGATGACACTAATGATGAACCTGGCGATCAGGAATTAGAAGCACATTATATGTACATGGCACATATTTAAGAAGTTACTCCAGATGCTGCTGACAATTCTGGACCCATCTTTGATGCAGAGCCATTCCAAAAGGTGCAAAATGATGATGATAACTATAATGTGTTTGATAATGATCAAGAACATCCTGAGCAACCTGAATCTGTTAATGAACCATATCCAGTTGAACAAGATGAACATAATATAATTATTGATTCATTGGATATGAGTTATGATAGAGAACAGGACGACCAGGATGATACTGATGATCTTGCTAAAGAACGTGATTTGCTTGCTTCTTTAATTAAGAAACTAAAATGTGAAATTGATGACAGCAAAAACTGTAATAAATTTTTGGAATCGTCAAACAAGGCTTTAATTGATAAATTAAAAGGTGAAATTGAGGATTTCAAAACCAAAAATAAAAGTTTAGAATCATCAAATAACCATTCTAAAGAAGCAAACAATGAACTGTCAAAGACTAATCAGTTGATGTTGAAAGACCTTAAGAGGTTCCAAGCTGAACTTGATAGGTATCATGATGTGAATTATGCGTCAAAGATGGCAATTGATTGTGCAAAAGCTAAAGGGGATTTAATGTCATACAAAATGGAATCTGAAAGTCATTTAATGAATATACTCGAAAGATAAATGACTTAAATCAAATGATTTCAGATATGAAAAAGGAGCTTTTTGCACATCAAGAAACCATCTCCATAATGTCACAAGAGAAAGAGGCTCAGACTAAGTTTCATAAAACTCGTGACGACAAAGAACTTGAATAAATTATTGCTTTGGAAAATAAAATTAAAGTTTTGGATGATATTGTTTACAAAACCGGTCAATCAGTTCAAACAATGAATCTGCTTAATCGTAATTGTAAAACGAGTTTTGTAAAACCTGAGTTCCTCAAGAAAGCGCAAAGAGCGAATCCTCGTATGTATGATATAGGTTACTATAATGAAAATCTTTCTTTAATGTTAGCCCCTGAATCTGACGGAATGATTCGTCTTGCCCAAGAAAGTCGATCAAAATTAAGTGATTTAATCAGACCTTTTGATTATAAAAACTTAAATAATCTTTATGATTTGTTCGTTTCACAACGTGAAAAATCGCCTGAACAGAGATATTTTTCTGAAAGGTCAAAAATTCGTCATACACATGTCACGAATGAAAATTCAAAAGAGTCTTTTACTAAACAAACAACTTTGTTAGAAAAACGGATGGATGAATCCATTCCGTGGGATCAAAAGTGTAAAAGCTCTAAAGAACTTTTCAAAATTAAAAGAAGTGTTGACACGATTTTTGATGGAGTGGAACGTTGCAAACAAACAATAGCTAAAAGAACATATTTTGGTCACATAGATCCATTCATTCAAAATACAATCGAAGGAAATTTTTGTCCCTAAATTCAAAGAATCAATGCTAATTTAGAAAAATTCCACTTGTGTTTGAAAGAGGAAATGGTTGCTGATTTGAGATACTTTAATTATCTTGAACATGAAGTAGACTCTCTCAAATCTCAACTGGAAACTCAACAAACACAGTTTTTGAATGAAATCGACCGACTTTCCATGTAATATTATTATGTTGATCACATGAATGATATACTTGGTGTGTAAACTACTCTCGATGAATTCACTGATTTACAATGTGATTATGTGGACCAAGTTGTCAAATGTGAACGTCTTGAAAAAGAGCTTTCAAAAAGTAATAAAACGTCAAAGTGTTTTGAAGCACTTCAGAAACATGCGATTAATCTTGAACTTGCTTTACAACAATGTAAAGAACAGATAAAAAATGACAAATCTTTCAAAGAAAATCAGTCAAATGTATTTCTTAAAGAACGTGAACAATATTTTGAAATTCAAGACTTGAAAGCTTAATTACAAGACAAAGGCATTGCAATAAGTGAGTTGAAGAAACTCATTGAAAAGATGAAAGGAAAATTTGTGGAAACTAAGTTTGAAAAATCATCGATTATTCGACAACCAAATGCTTTTAAAAGTCAAAGACAACCAGTTTTAGGTAAACCGGCTATTTTTTCAGATTCTCTTGCAAAGACAGATTTTTCAAAGTCAAAGTCAGTTACCAAAAATAATGTGTCCAATGATTTTTCAAAACCAGTCACTGCACAGATTTTGCCTCGGATTATGATGTCAATTTTAAAAAACACAAGTGTGATTTCTCCAGGAATGTATAAAGTGCACACCAAGCCCAATCAAACTAGAACACCAAAATTGCCTAAAGACATTAGGAAAACTAACAAATGGGTGTCCTTTTCTAAAAGAGTAATTCTCACTACTAGTATTAGCAGACCACAGCTTAAGAGCAATCAAATAAAAGTTAGAGTCATGCCTAAGAATAGTTAAAGGAAGAAGCAAGAAGTAGAAGACCACCGTAGGAATTTTAAGTTTTCAAATAATAAAACGTTTGTAACTGCGTGTAATGACAGTTTGAATGCTAAGACCTTGAATGTAAACTTTGTTTGTGTTACTTGTGGAAAATGTATGCTAAATGACAATCATGATATGTGTGTTCTTCATTATATTAATGGCGTGAATTCTAGGACTAGAAAGCCTATTGTTGTGCCTATTAGTACTACAGAACCCAAGCGAAATGTGAACCAATCTGTTGCAACATCCCATAAGAAAACAGTTGCCATAGAATCCACTGTTAAGAAACCTAGAAGCATAATTAGGAAGCTATATGAGCAAGTTAGTAAGACATGCAGTTGGTGGTATCCTAAGTTTTCACCATCCGAATACAAATGGAAACCTAAGTCCCCAATAGGAAATGTTAACAAAAATGTTAGTATGCCTATAGGAAATGCATCTAAAACTGCTAATATTTTGGAACCTATAACTCCTAGGTGTTCCACTCTGTCCAATACTTCATTGTCTTCTAATTCTTTTGTAGCTCGTAGAGATAATTCTATTCATCGTTGACTCTGGGTGCTCAAAGCACATGACGGGAAATCTCACTCTCCTAAGTAATTTTGTGGAGAAATTTCTAGGTACGGTGAAGTTTGGAAATGATCAAATTGTACCGATTCTTGGTTATGGAGATCTGGTTCAAGGAACTATAACTATCAAAAGGGTTTTTTTACGTCGAAGGGCTAAATCACAATTTATTCTCCGTTGGTCAATTCTGCGATGCGGATTTGGAAGTTGCTTTTCAGAAGTCTGCATGTTACATCCTTGATTTGAAGAGAAATGATCTTCTGACAGGCTCTCGTGGCACAGATCTGTATTCCATCACTCTTCAAGAAACATCCACTCCCAATCCAATTTGCTTAATGGCTAAAGCTACATCGTCACAAGCATGGTTATGGCATCGTCGTCTCTCACATCTAAACTTCGACACCATCAACTTACTTTTGAAGAATGATATTGTGACTGGCCTTCTAAAATTGAAATTAGTCAAAGATCATCTTTTTTCTTCTTGTGAGTTAGGGAAAGCCGAAAGAAAGTCTTTTCATACAAAGACTACCATGAGTTCTAAAAGACGGTTACAACTTCTACACATGGACTTATGTGGTCTCATGCGGGTAGAAAGTATTAATGGAAAGAAATATGTTCTTGTAATTGTTGATGACTACTTCAGATACACTTAGACTCACTTCTTGAGGTCTAAAGACGAAACTCTTAATGTTCTCATTAATTTCCTCAGACTTGTTTAAAGAGGACTTCATGCTTAAGTAAGAACCGTACGAACTGACAAAGGAACTGAATTTTTGAACAAATCTCTTCATGCATACTTTGCTCAAGAAGGGATAGAACACCAAACGTCAACTGCTCGAACACCTGAACAAAACAACGTTGTCGAAAGACGGAACCGTACTCTTGTTGAGGTTGCTCGAACAATGTTAAGCGCCGCTAAAGTTCCTTTGTTCTTTTGGGCTGAAGCAATTGCAACATCATGTTTTACTCAGAACCGTTCACTTGTAATTCCTCGACATGAGAAAACACCTTACCACATCATTAACGGCCGAAAACCATCTGTTAAGTTCTTTCACATTTTTGGCTCTCTTTGCTACATCGTCAGAGATGGTGAAAATCTTGATAAAATGAAGGAAAAAGGTGATGCATGCATTTTTGTAGGGTATTCTAATCAGTCAAGAGCTTACAGGGTATATAACAAGAGAACAAGAGTGATAGTCGAAACCATTCATGTTAACTTTGATGAATTGCCTCAGATGGCGTCAGATCACGTTAGTTCTGACCCTGTTCCACAATGTCCGACGACGGCACTAAAACAAGACAGATTACGTCTTGGTCCCCAAAGTCAAGAAAATGTTACTCAATCAGCTAAGACAGTAACAACGTCAAATAAGATGGATTTGCTATTTAGTCTGATGTTCGATGAATTACTCAATGGAACTACTCCAGTTGTGTCATAGTCTTCCGCTATAACTGCTAGTGATGCACCTAATCAACGTCAACAACAACACACAACTCCATATAATTCAACAACTGTTGCTGCAGATACACCTCCATTAAGCATTCAAACAACACCTAAAACTACAAGTCAAGCACCAACTCAAGTATCAACTCTCACTGTCAATGAGAACATTATTCAAGCAGAAACCAATAAAGAATATGCACAAGTTGACGAAGATGAATTTATCAACGTTTTTAGTACACCAGTACAAGAACAAGGGGAGACATCGTCTCATTATGTTAACTCGTCAAACATGCATACATTCTATCAACGACATCCTTCTAAACATCGTTGGACAAAGATCATCCATTAGAACAAGTAATTGGAAATCCTTCTCGATCAATTAGAACAAGACGTCAGCTAGAAACATATGGCGAGATGTGTATGTTCCATACTCACCGTGAGTTGAACTGAACCAAAGAACATCAAAGAAGCCATGGCTGATTCTGCATGGATTGAAGCGATGCAGGAAGAACTTCACCAGTTTGATCGATTAGGTGTATGGGAATTAGTCAACAAACCACTTTACAAAAATGTCATTAACATGAAGTGGCTCTAGAAAAACAAACGTGATGAGGAAAATACTGTAATTTGCAACAAAGCTCGTCTTGTAGCTAAGGGATACGCTCAAAAAGAAGGAATTGATTTCGAAGAGTCATTTGCACCAGTTGCTCGGTTGGAAGCTGTCCAGTTATTTGTTGCGTATGCTGCACACAAATCATTTCCAGTATACCAGATGGACGTCAAGATAGCATTTCTTTACGGACCTCTGAATGAAGAAGTGTACATAAACTAGCCAGATGGATTCGTATACCCATATCATCCTGACCAAGTCTACCATCTAAAGAAGGCATTATATAGAATCAAACAAGCTCCAAGAGCGTGGTACGATGAACTCTCTAACTTCCTGGTATCTAAAGGATTCTTAAAAGGTTCTATTGATCCAACTCTGTTCATAACTAAACATAGGGAAGACATATTGCTTGTGCAAATTTATATTGATGACATTATTTTTAGTTCTACGAACCCAAAACTCCGAAAAAAATTAAAAAAACTAATCACCCAAGTTTTGAAATGTCTATGAAAGGGGGAGCTGAAATTCTTTTTAGGAATTCAGATCCACCAATCCCCACGTGGTATCTTTATAAACCAAGCTAAGTATGTTCATGAGATACTTATAAAGCATGGTATGACCTCATGTGATAGCACTGGTACTCCAATGGCTACGAAACACCTAGATGCTGACTTGAGTGGAACTTCGATTGACCAAACAAAATATCAAAGTATGGTCAGAGCACTTATGTACCTAACAACAAGTAGACCAGATAAATATGAAACATGCTCCATGTATTGTCTCGCTATCAAGCGAAACCTACTGAGAAACATCTCCACTGCGGTTAACTTATCTTTCTGAACCTTAGAATACCATTAACATGGGACTCTTATTATCCGAAGGACATCGGGTTTTGAACTAACCCTTTTTCAGATTCGATTCACGCGGGCTGTCCGCTTCACGTAAGAGCACCTTTGTGTGGCAAATAATATTTAAGGATGTGATAAGTTATTCAGTGGTCAGACCAAGAAGTCAGGACTGCACATCAATTCATCAACAGAATCCCTAGAATAGTGTCTTTATCTGCGAGCTGCACTCAGTTCTTTTGTATTAGACTCAGCTCACAGATTATGGCTTTCACTTTGACAAAATACCTATGTATTAGGATTCAAAGGCAGCCACAGCCATCTCATGCAATCTAGTCCAACATTCCTGTACCAAGCACATCGATGTCAGATATCACTTCATAAAGGAACAGGTTGAAAAGGGTATTGTTGAATTATTCTTTGTTGGAACTGAATACCAGTTAGCTGACCTGTTTACTAAAGCTCTGTCAGAAGCTCGTATAAGTTATCTACGTCAACGACTCTTTTGAGGAAGTTTGACTCCAGAAGAACTGGAGGTTCTGGCAAACGCATCTGCTTGATCCATCAAACATCGAATTTGTAAATATTTTTATTTTTCTCTTTATTTTGATTTATAAATATTTTTTTAACAAGAAAATACAAAAATATAAAACCAACAAAAAGAAATAGAAAAATATAAAATCTATCAAAACAAAAGACAAAATCAAAAAATTTCAAAAAATACAAAAAGAATCTTCTCGACATGTCTCTTGGAATCGATAACATTTATGTGCCTAAAAAATGTCGATTAACATTGACACGGGTGTGTAAATGAAGTTCGAGCAAGAGTTCAAACGTTTCAAAACATGTTATTTCAAAATTTTCTTTATGACTTATGTACATTTCAGTACATAACTCGGACCCGAATGAAATAGGGGCGCGTATGCTTCAGTGCACTTACTCTACAAATAGAAGAGAAGTCTTTTATCATGTGTTTTAAAAACCGTTGAACACAATTTTTCAAAAAGAACTTTTCAATGTCAAATTGTCTACAATATAATTTGTGGTATTTTTCCATAAAAGTGGTATTTGTTAAAATTGTGTGTTCAACACTCTCTTCCTCAAATAAGTTTAAAAAATTATGGTACTTACAATGTCATTTTATGTGGATTAATTTTTGAGGGGTAGCTTTTAAAACCAAAGCCTTTTAATGTTCTTTGGGTACACCTCATAAATGTATATTTTAATGTAAATTAATAATTAACATTGTTCACTAATGCATCTCGCTTCGCCGTCAACACATTTGTGGTGTCATATCATTTTTTTTCCTCGTAATGCCATGTTTTAAAAATTAGTGGTATCCCACTTACTGTGTTGAAGGGGAGCTATCTAAAATTTTTTACAAATTCATGCAATTCAGTGGTAACATTTTTCTTCCCATGATATTTTTCATGTCAAATTGTAATAAATTGGTATTTCAAATACTAAAAGATTTATTATTTAAAATAAGGGGAGAAAATATGATTAAAATGTGATCTAGAAAAATATGATCTTTAAGACTCTAAGTGCAACTCTTTCCTTCATGTGCGAAACCATTTCGAATCTCGATGCACATGTATAGGGGGTATCTGAAAATAACAATGTCAGAAAATGGTTTTATGGTTTCGATCTATATATCCTCAACCAATTAACGCGCGACGTTTATGAAGTCATAAGGTGGTTAAGGTTACGTATAAGTCCCATAATCCAACCAGAACCAGAGGGATCTACCCAAGGACAATCCATAGTTAGAAATAGCAGTCCTTAGGTATGATTGGAGATGAATGAGTATAAGGGGAAAATGGCGACTAAGATTGAGCTAACACTGGAACAATCACAACAAGGTGTTAGTAATGACGTCTTAGTAAGCATTAAAGGGGTTGAAGAATGAAAAATAAATGTATGGATAAAGGGTAAAAACAAAGCAGCCCTCCAAACACTTTAGGCAGAAACCGGGTCAATACATAATCTATCAAAATCACAAAGATGATTGTTGGTATTGAAGAAAGACGTCATGGACCTAGTGATGCAATGCACAACCCTTCCCAGCCATTCGAGTTTCTCTCAAAAGAAACTTGTCTCATTTGTCACGGAGATACACACGTTATCTATTGACATCTCACTCCGAGATTGTTGATATTAAATAGGTGGCAGTCTGTTCCAGCCTCCGACTACTAAAACCAAAGTGCACAAATCGAGTCTAGAGCCAAGAAGAGATCATATTATAAATCTCATTAGGACATAATGTCAAAATACACTTGTTGAACACCATAAAGTTCACACAAGTTATAACAAAGAGTCCTACGCATTATCTTTGAGATCTTGCCAGAACATCCGAGTGATACTTAAGTATTCACAGTGAAGATGGAAATCCTGCTTGAGCCAACATCAAACAAGCTCTTGGTAGGTGACTTGCAAGATTCTATATGAATCGAACTTGTGACAACTAGATATTGATTTGGTCTAGTATATGAATTGACTACTTAATCAGAAAGATAGTAACTATCTGATTCACTCTTATCGTGCTGTCTGCTTTGAGACGTTATGGTAATGAGAACATGCAAGCATGGTGAATCTAATACATCTGTGTTAGAAGATCCTACATTTTAAGCTGGAAATCCTGTCAAGGAGATTCTTCCAAAGTGAACCTACCTGATCACAGGTCGGTCCTCATGAAACTGGAGGTTAATGCGACCGAACTCAAGATGAATGACAAAGGCAAATTCATCTTTTATTGCTAACTGTCTTATTTCAAGATTAGACGACGGTGTTACAGCCTCATTCCAGTGAAGTCAGATTCATAAACCACATGCTCATACTCAAGCTTTCAAAGTCAATCATTCAACAACAAGACCGTTGATTCTAAACTTCCTTGTTTGTGGAGAGATTGTTAACCTTATTTTTATATAAGTCAAACAAGAATGCAATAAGTATGAGTATGTCGGTCAAGAGCACAAGTTGATCAAGAAAGTTAAATCAAGATGATTCAAGTCAAGGAGATGATGCAAGATAAAGATCTCAAGGACTAAAAGTTAAAAGATAAAGGCTTAAGATCAAGATCACAAAGCATGAATGAACAAAGCCATTACAAACAAGAAAAGACAAAGATAAGACCAAAGAAGACGAAGCTCAAATGTCATATCTTCAACATTGGGGAAGATAAAGTCAAATCAAGATAACCTCCATCAAGAACGTCAACGTTGGGGAGATCAAAGAAGACCTCAACATTGAGGGAGATTGTTAGCCTTAATTCTATTTAAGTCAAACAAGAATGTTATCGGTCTTATTAGTCAAAGTTAGTCTTGATAATTAATAGGCTAGTCGGGTATTAACAGGTTGGATTGTTAATCTAAATTATTTTCCGTGTTCGGGCTCAAGCCCAAGATAAGCCTAAGCACCAGACCATTTAGAAAGCCCATGTGCCATAATGTTGGCTAAGGGTATAAATAGAACCATCTCTCATCACATAGAGAGGATGTTGGTTACAATCTAATCTTTCTCTCTTTGTTTCTCTCTCTAGTTTCTCTCTCTAAACTTCTTTCTCTTTTCTAGCTTATTTGGTTCGTGTAGGCTTATTGGTATAGCTTATTAGTTGTGTAATGGATTAAGTATTTAGGATAACAAGAACTAACGTTTGTTACTTTAATGTTACTTTTAATACCTTGAACTGCCACATGTTGTCGCATGGCACTATAGTTTTGTGTCAATTTTTTGGGTTGTCTTAGTATGTTTATGTGAATGCTTCGGTGTGATGACTTTGTCATCCAATTGCACGTCCGTATTAATTCTAAATATCTTTTTTCATAGGCCGTATTGAAGATGGATGATAAATAATTTCTGGGTGTTTTTTAACAGTTGATTCAAGTATTTATCTTCAAATCCTTTTTATGCTTACATTGATTATTGTTTGGTCTACGCATAAATGTTCATACCCGAATTATAGATAAAGTTTCATTTTTCATGTTCAAGCTACTAAATAAATGGCAACGACGTGTGCTGGCTTTAAGTGAGTATTTGACTTAGGAGGGCGGAAGAAATCGTTATGAAATTTTTGACAGGTAGATCAATAAGATACTTCTGTATAGCCAAAGGAGTTGAAATGTCTGCCATGTGATGGAATGCATGTTCAAGTGCAGTTTTTTTCTTATGAAGTGATTGACAAACTAGGAATTGATGGATTTCTAAGAGCAAATGGATCTCAAATTGCGTATGACTAAGACTGTGCTTCAATTCATGTTTATTTCTTCTGCTAACCATCGTTTATCTTTCTTTCCTTGAATCATAAATGTATTGGCGGAAATTTTATTGCCAATGATGCGTGTAGAGTTTATTGTTATGTTAGGGTACACTTATAGAATAAAAAATTTGTTTGTGATTTATAAACTAAATAATTCATGGATCAACAGTTGAGTTGTATCAGTGTATGCAAAGCCACACTCCAAACATATGACCTTTAAGATTAAACTGTTTGGGCTTAATTTTAGTAAACTATATGATTAAAAAAACAAAAAAAGATTTAATGAATATAATATGGTTGCCGATAATGGCGTTACCAAACAAAGTTTTTGGTGATAAATATGTGCATCTAAAAATGTTTCGCGTAGCTTGCGGCCGCTATAACCCTTGTTCTCATAGAGGGGTAAAACATTAATTATCCAAAGTGTATATATTTATTTGAGATACATATATAATGTACTTATAAGGAAAAACCACAAACCCTAAAAGTTTTGTGTGGTTCGGGCGACCCCCCTAAACAAGGGATGGGTTAAGTTTGATTCATAATCAAACTTGTGTACTTGTGGATAATTATAAGGAATCCTAGTTGCATTAGGAATGTCCCATCATATCTTATAAAGACCAAGAATTCTTAATGGGATCCATAACATTCCTATAAGACCCTAGCTCTCCTTCCCTTCTCCTCTCGTCCGATTGAGTAAATAAATGGTTGAAACCCTAATCGACTATAAGTCGATTCAAAGGTCACTAAACTCTATGTCGATTCCAAGGTCTACTAAACTCTAGTCGACCTTTTATCCGCGTTTCGTACTCTCCATCTTGCATTGGTTCGTAGCCCTAGTTCTACTTGTGCAGTACTGGTGGATACCTGACGCAATTCATGTGATGATTCTCCCCCAAGAAACCCTAAGGAGTTGACTGAAACATCAGAAGAAGAAAGGATGCGCGATTTCGTGCAATGACAAGATAATATAGTGGCTTACGCTTTACTGTATGTAGGTAATCCTAAATACCAGCGGTAAATCTTTTAACTCTTTCAAAGCGAGGTTGCTTGAAACCACTGTAATATGTTACAATACATCTAAAATCATTGTTATATAAATAACTTTTCATAGACACTATAAAAAATAAAACTTTGTATATTATAATATTGTGATTGAGCAATAAGAACGTCCTCTTGTTCTAGTTGTAAAATTGTTCTAAGTGAATATAAGAAGTAAATCACATATAGTAGTAGCCTATGTGTTGAAACCTAGGGCGGCTCCGGAGGGTTTTTATGAATTATGGAGGGTGGTCTTGGAGGGTTTCGGGACCGTAAGGTATTGGCGATCACCCGCATGGCATATAAAACATGCATAGTGGATAATAAACACATAAGGTCATGCAGACTAATCCTTTGATAGATAAATCTCATAATCAATGATATAACATAATCTAACACGTATAAAAGGTGTTTAGAAATTACCTGATCATACAGTAACGTAAGCCCCTATATTATCTTGTCTTGCACGAAATCGCCATCTTTCTTCTTCTTGATGTTTCAGTCAACTCCTTAGGGTTTCTTGGGGGAGAATCATCACATGAATTGCGTCAGGTATCCACCGGTACTGCACAAGTAGAACTAGGGCTACGAACCAATGCAAGATGGAGAGTACGAAAACCGCGGATAATAAAGGTCGGACTAGAGTTTAGATTGACCTTGGAAATCGACTAGAGTTGAGTTAGCCTTGGAATCGACAGTTAGTCGATTAGGTTTCAACATTTAGTTTTACTCAAATAGGTCGAGAGGAGGAATGGGAAAGGAGTGCTAGGGTTTTAGAGGAATGTTATGGATCCCCTTAGAATCCTTTGGTCTTTATAAGATATGATGGGATCATTCCCTAATGCACAGCTAGGATTCCTTATAATTATCCACAAGTTCACAAGGTTTGATTAGGGATATCAAGCTTAACCCATTCCCCTTGTTTAAGGGGGTAGGCATTGCCGAACCACAAAAAACTTTTAGGGTTTGGGGATTTTTCCTTAAAGTACAATTATATATGTATTCAAATAAAATAATACACTTTGGATAATTAATTGTTTTACCCCTCTGATGAGAACAAGGGTTATAGCGGCCGCAAGTCTACGCGAAACATTTTTAGATGCACATAATTATCACCAAAAAATTTGTTTGGTTAAGCCTTTATCGGCAACCATATTATATTCATTAAAATCTTTTTTTTTTGTTTTTTTAATAATCATATAGTTTACTAAAATAAGCGCCGAAACAGTTTTATCTTAAAGGTAATATGATTGGAGTTAGTGGCTTTGCATACACTGTTACAACTCAACTGTTGTATCATGAATATCGTAGTTTTTATAAATCACAATCAAATTTTTTTATTCTATATAGTGTGACTAACATAACAATAAACTTACACGCATCATTGCAATAAATTTCGCAATAATTTATGATTCAAGGAAAGAAAGATAAACGATGGTTAGCAGAAGAAATAAACATGAATTGAAACACTGTCTTAGTCATAGCAAATTGAGACTCCATTTGCTCTTAGAATCCTTCATACTTCCTAGTTTTGTCAATCACTTCATAAGAAAAAAAACTCTGCACTTGAACATGCATTCCATCACATGGCAGTCATTTTCAATCCTTTAGCTATACAGAAGTATCTTTAATTGATCTACCTGTCAAAACATTTCCCTAACGATTTCTTCCGCCCTCCTAGTCAAAATACTCACTTAAGCACAAGCACAAGTCGTGCCATTTATTAGTAGCTTGAACATGAAAAATCCTCAAACTTTATCTATAATTCGGTATGAACATTTTTGCGTAGACCAAACAATAATCAATGTAAGAATCAAAAGGATTTGAAGATATACTACAATGAATCACGCTGTTAAAAGCACACCCAAGAAATTATTTATTTATCATTCATCTTTTAATTACGGCCTATGAAAAAAGATATTTAGAATTAAATACGGACCTCGAAATTGGATGACAAAGTCATCACACCGAAGCATTCACATAAACATACTAAGCAACCCAAAAAATTGACACAAAAACTATAGTGCCATGCGACAACATGTGGCAGTTCAAGGTATTAAAAGTAACATTAAAGTAACAAACGTTAGTTCTTGTTATCCTAAATTCATTAATCATTACACAACTAAATAAGCTATACCATTAAGCCTACACGAACCAAATAGCTAGAAAAGAAAAGAAGTTTAGAGAGGAGAAATAAAGAGAAGAAACAAAGAGAGATTAGATTAGATTGTAACCAACATCCGCTCTATGTGTGGGAGATGGTTCTATTTATACCCCTTAGCCAACATGTATGGCACATGGGCTTTCTAAATGGGTCGGGCTTGGCTTATCTTGGGCTTTGAGCCCGATACACGGATAATATTAGATTACAATCCAAGCCTGTTAATACCCGACTAGCCTATTAATTAACAAGACTAACTTTGACTAATAAGACCGATAACATTATTGTTTGACTTAAATAGAATTAAGGCTAACAATCTCCTCCAATTTGAGTCTCTTGATCTCCCCAACGTTTGACGTTCTTGATGGAAGTTATCTTGATTTGACTTTATCTTCCCCAATGTTGAAGATATGACATTTGAGCTTCGTCTTCTTTGGTCTTATCTTTGTCTTTTCTTGTTTGTAATGGCTTTGTTCATTCATGCTTTGTGATCTTGATCTTAAGCCTTTATCTTTTAACTTTAAGTCCTTGAGTTCTTTATCTTGCATCTTCTCTTGACTTGAATCAATCTTGATTTAACTTTCTTGATCCACTTGTGCTCTTGACCGATATACTCATACTTATTGCATTCTTGTTTGACTTATATAAAAATAAGGTTAACAATCTCTCCAAAATACGATTCTTAATTTGACTTTGAAGATCTTTGAGGAAGTTTAGGATCAACACTCTTGATGCTAAATTATTGACTTTTAGAGCTCGGTAGGGCAGTATGTGGTATAATTCTGACTTACGATGGTACATGGTTGCTACATGACGTTTAAATCTGCATTTAAAAAGGTTAGTGATAAACAAACAGATATGGACGGAAGTTCTCTGTCACTTCATCGAATAAGTTGCAATAACCACGGTTCCCTGTTAATCCGTATAAATACTGCCTTGTGATCAGATAGAATTCATATGAATCTTCTTGACAGGGTTTCACAGCTGTACTAGCCGTTCTCGTTTACCGAAGCGTCTCAAAGCAGACAACACGGTAAGAGTGAATCAGATAGTTACTATCTTTCTGATTGAGTGTCAATTCATATACTGGACCAAATCGATTTCTAGTTATCACAAGTTCGGATTCTTAGAATCTTGCAAGTCACCTCCAAGAGCTTGGTTTAATGTTGGTCAGCAGGATTTCCATATTCACTGTGAATACTTAGGTATCACACGGATGTTTGGCAAGATCTCAGGATAATGCGTGGACTCTTTGTTACAGATTGTGAAACTTTATGGTGGGTTCTCAACAAAGTGTATTTTGTCATTGTTTCCTAAGGTGATTTATAATTTGATCTCTTCTGGCCTCATAGCTCAATTTGTGCACTTTGGTTTTAGTAATCGGAGGCTGGAGCAGACTGTCACCTATTCAATATCAACAATCTTGAAGTGAGATGTCAATAGATAACGTGTGTATCTCCGTGAAAAATAAGACAAGTTTCTTGTGAGAGAAACTCGAATGGCTGGGGAAGGGTTGTGCATTGGCATCACTGGGTCCATGCGGCTTTCTTCAATAACAACATCATCTTTGTGATTTTGGTATTGATTATGTATTGACCCAGTTTTTGCTCTAAGTTGTGTGAAGGGCTCTGCTTTGTTTTCACCTTTATCCATACCATTTCTTTTTATTCTTCTACCCTTTAAATGCTTACTAAGGCGTCATTATCTAACACTTGTTGTGATTGTTCACTGTTAGCTCAATCTTATTCGGCATGATTCCCTTATTATCATCTTTTCCAATCATACTAAGGACTTCTAATCTATCTATTGGAATGTCCAATGGGTAGTAAACATTCCGATTCTGGTTGGGTCTTATGACTTATACCTAACCCTTAACCCACTTATGACTTCGTCGGAGGTAATAAGATTAATTGGTTGTCTGGGTGTAGAGATCGAACCATTTTAAACCATTAGATAGAGCATTTTTGGAAATTACCTGTACACATGTGCTTCACGATTTCAAAATTGTTTTGCACATAAAGGAAAGAGTTGCACTTAGAGTCCTTCAAAGATCACTCATTTCTTCTATATCACATGTTTATCACTTTTTCTCCCCTTATTTTATGTAATAAACATTTAGGTATTTGAACATTAGGCTATTGATTCAAAATATAAGACATAATAAGTTCCATTGGGGAGAAAAATTATACCACGATATTCGCATGAATTCATTTTCTCTTGATAGCTCACCTTAACTTAATATGTGGGTTAACACACTGTTGACATCACAATAAAGTCACATTTATATACCATCATTTATCGCGAATAAACTACAACTTTTGTTAATTATTGCAAGAAATGTGTACTAAATTGTTTTAAAAGTGTTATTTGTTATTATTGAGGATGTGATTTATGAAGACCATGCTAAAAAGGCGCATATTTTGGTAGCTTAAAAACATAAGCATTTTGAAGGATTTACCTATTTCTGACCAATTCGTCGTATCCAGAAAGTGCATACGGCGTTTCAGCGCCAAATTCTTCACATGAAACAACATATTCACAAATTATTAATACGTTAGTATCACCTTCTGCCTATGCGCAGTATCATGAAGTATAAACTTGTCAGTAGATACACAAAGATTATTTGATTTTGGGATATGTATATCATATACCGTTCTTAAACTTTGCTGCGCACTCCAAGGGATACACCCCAATACGCGTATCGACCTTATAATAAGCATATCCTTGCATTTTTTCAGAGGTTATGAAATAGTAGAATCATATAAATGAGTTTTCATGTGTGCAAAAATCATAATCTTTATACCTTACTCATAAAAGATGATCTTTCTGAAGGAGAAAGAAAAAAACAAATAAAGGTCAAGCATCGATCCACGAGTCTTAAGAGATACCGTGTAAGTTCTTACATTTTGTAATCATTTAATTTTTGGTACGTGGGATAAAACATTTAGTTCTACCTCTGGTTATTGATCAAATTGTATAATTACAATTGTTATGGGCTGATACCATTGGTTAATTAGCCATCTTATTGAAGATGGATGTTTTGGTTTGTTTTAAAATCGATTTACTTAATTTATCGTTGAAGTCTAATTATGTTTAGCTCATGTATTGTTTACGTGTTTGAATATCCGACCTTCATTCAACTGGGTCTCAGTGACGTATGTAACAAGCGAGTAGATACTTGGGGTAACTTCATTATTGTGATTTGTATACTTACTGGACCAATAGGATCACAAATAACGTTCTATCTTTGTCTTTAAATTAAGAGATAGTTGGACTGGCAGGTAACTGTTAATGCTTCAACTAAGTATGTTCTTGATTAATTGTTAAGATTTTGAATATTGGGACTCTACCTAGTATTAAATACCGTCAAACAGTAAGTGGGTAAAGTCTTGATAGGCTAGGGTTTATCAAGATCACCATTGCTATAATCCCTAGATAGATTATAATTAAACTAAAAGGATGCTTTATGCGGATTGGTTTAATTGTGACAGATTCACCTACGTTGTTCTAGGTCTTAGGGATGATGTCCCGCCTATAGTCTTAAGAAATGATATGCCGCTTTGAGATAAGAAATCATTGCACTAAATAAACAAACAAGCAATTTATATCGGGATTTAATATAGCTATTTTTTTGGCTTGTATCGGCTATTTAATCTTTTTGAATTGTTTTCTATATTGTATTTTGTTTAGAATTGATTATTGTCACCATAAAACCTGTGCCAGTCTCTCAGGCTGAAAACCCCCATATCCGTTAGAAGTGTATATAGCATAGGTTTAACAAGTAATTAGGATTAACGTAATTAGAGTAATTAAAATATGATGATTATTAAGGTTAACGACTTGATCTTATGTGTTTGGACATCCCTATCTTACCATGAAACTCACCCGATCGGGTACCCTGCCCGTCAAAGTGTTGTTTAGGATAAGTAGCTATATTTACAATGTAACTTGGTAATTAATAAATTGACCCTACACGACAGCACAACAAGTTTTTGGCGCCACTGCAGGGGAGTGAAAAGTTTAACCTTTAATTTTATTAGTATTTTTAACCGTTAGTTTAAATAAATTAGTGTAATTTAATTCTGTTTGTAATTAATTTAATTGTGTGGTTTAATTGTGCATTTAAATTAAAGCATTATTTATATTATGTTCCGTTAATACGGCGTATTCACCAGTTGAATACGGCGTATCTAACCTTAATCAGATACAACATATTTAAACTTAATGTGTATACTAACGTATTTGGACAAAACCTATTCGGGTGTATTGACAACAAAAGTTCATTATCATTGTATAAATTTCTTGAACTTCTTTTTCTTTGAATCAATGCCTTTATGTCCAGGAACATCATTTGGATTTCCACCCTTTCCCAGTTTCTCCTATTCCTCCAAGGAATCTAACAATGGATGAAATGTTATAAGTTTATCGACCGAGGGAACGAGGAGAGCACGAGGAAATGGGGGGCATTCATTTGAGAATTAAAACAAAACAAACGAGACTCCCTACTAAAGAAAGAAACAATTCGTCATGAGCGAGCTTGAATTCGAGGTATACGGTTGTTCAAATGTTAATAAATCAATGCCCAATCATCATAATTAAGCAGAGTAAAAGGTGTGGATACTAGAGGAGGAAAGACAACAGAACTAAATTAGTCGCGAATGCAAAACAATGTAACCAAAGAACCTCCAATTACGTCAGCATGATAAAACCCGCTAGAACCAATGAAGTCTCGTGGAAACAAACATCAAGGAGCAAAGAAACAAACTTATCCAGCCATCAATACCACAATCTATTATCTTTTCACCCACAGGTTAAAGACAAGAAAAGAAGAAGCTCAACAACAAAAGTTCTTAGAAAACCTGAAACGACTTCACATAAACATTCCATCTACAGAAGCCCTTTCCCAAATGCCAAAGTACGCCTAATTCTGATAAAAGGTTATTCTATCAGACATAACAAGTTTAAAGGAAGCTTGCATAGTAAACAATGATTTGAGAGATTGCTCATCACGTATGTTAAACAAACTCCCATCCAAGGAAAAAGACCCTGTAAGTTTCACTATTCCTTGCGATATTGGTCATTTACACATCAATAATGCTTTAGCAGACTTAGGAGCTAGTATAAGCTTAATGCCTTACATGATGTATGAGAAGTTAGGTCTTGGGGAACAATACCTCGAGAATAGAGCTTTAGAACTAGCAGATAGATCCATTCAGTATCCACAAGGAATAGAAAAAAACATACTTATCAAGATTGATAATTTCATCCTACTATCGATTTTGTTATCTTATATATGAGGGAAGACTTTAAAGATTCCGATACATCTTAGGAAGGACTATTTCTTAGCAACGCTCGGGCAATGATAGATGTATTTAACAAAAAGATAAAACTAAGGGTGGGAAACAAAGAGGTAATCTTCGATGTAGATCAATCAACAAAAAGACCTCCTAACGAGGATGATGAATGCTATAGGATCGATTTCTTAGATACCACTATACATTCGAAAACCTAGGAGTTATTAGAAGATGACTAATTAGACTCGTTTCTGGTCAATAACCTGGAGAGAGCATCGATCTATCCAATTTAGAAAACTGTGGTAAGGCTAATGACATTGTCGAATCCTGGACACCTTATACGGCGTATTCGATTGAAAGTAGAGAATACGTTCGTATTTACGGGAATAAAAAGGACTGAGCCGAGCACAAAATGAAACACCTTTATTCGCCAGCGCCAACAAATCGATGAAAAAGACTAGTGTTGAAAGACCTTCCCTCCTACTTGGAATCCACATACCTGAAGGGAGATGAATCTTGTCCAGTAATTATCTCATCTAAACTAACAGAAAAAGTGAGAAAATCTTACTTTTGGCTGGTATTAGAAAAACGCATTCCGTAAGGAGCATTAGCTTGGAAGATGTCAGACATCTAAAGGGATAAGTTCGTCATTTTAGCACTCAAAGATCTTAATGGAGGAAAGCTTTAAACCTGTCATTCAAGATTCAACCCCAGCGATGTTTAAATCTAAAAGTCTAAGACGTAGTTAAAAATAAGATCGTTAAGCTACTTGATTCGGGATTAATTTACCCGATCTCGGATAGTCTATGGGTGAGCCATATTCATGTCGTCCCAAGACAAGGCGGCGGATGAAACGTGGTCTTAACAACGACAACATAACGAATTAATCCGTATGGCACAGTATAAGGATGGTGTGTGGGCATTGTCTATCGTAAACTAAATGATTGCTACGCGGAAAAAGGATCACTTTCATCTTCCCTTTTATTGATACAAATATGTTATATTATAAAGATATCAAGGAATTGAGAAGTATTGTATTCTTGTATTTTTCAGGTTCTTTCAAATTCCTATCGCACTGGAGATCTAAGAAAAAATGACTGTCTATTTATCCTTTGGAACTTTAGCCTATAGAAGGATGCCCGGTTTGGATTATGCAACGCTCCAGCAACCTTTCAAAGATGCATGACGGCAATATTCCATGACATGGTGGAAGATTTTATGGAAGTTTTCATGGACGATTTCTCGGTATTCGGTAATTCTTTTGACCAATGTCTAAATAACCTTGATAAAATGCTCGGTAGATGTGAAGAAACCAACCTTGTGCTAAATTGGGAAAAATGCCATTTTATGGTAAAAGAAGGTATAGTTTTTTGGAACAAAAATATCCCGTTAAGGGGATTTGAGGTTGTATAGCTAAATCGATGTAATTGCTAAAATTGCCTTAACCTTCTAATGTAAAAGGTGTTAGACGTTTTCTGAGGCACACTGGGTTTTAGCGTAGGTTCATAAAAGACTTTTCTATGATTTCTAAACCAATGACCCAATTTTTAATGAAGGACGCAAAGTTTGTTTTTCTGAAGATTGTAAGAAAGCATTTAATAAGTTAAAAGAAAAATTGACCACCGCGCCTATTATAATATCTCCCGATTGGAACAAACATTTTGACTATTAAATGTGTGACGCTTAGTGATTTTTGATAGTTAGGGTAGTCTTAGGACAAAGAAAGGACATGAATTTCAAACCCATCTATTATGCTAGCAAAACCTTGAATGATGCCCAAACACATTTGCCCCTAACTTATTTTATCAAAAACTATAGTCTACACTGATCATTCTGCTTTGAAGTATTTGTTCAGTAAACAGGATGCCAAACCAAGGCTTATCAGATGGGTTCTACTGCTACAAGGATTCAATATCGAAATAAAAGATAAAAAAGGAGCAGAGAACTTGGCTGCCGTTTCATCTGTCGAGACTCTGGAGTATCCCAAATATGTGGAGAATTTTGCCAAAGATGAAATCGTTGATAAATTTCTTGTTGAACCATTAATGAATATTGAAGGCCAAGCTTAATGATGATGATCCCATGTGTATGCGGGGATTATATTTAAATTACTTGTTGGAAAAGTTTCGTACACTCCAAAAATGGACACAAATAGGAAAAACGGTTCTGCTCTCAAGTAAGGAATCATTTTTGGGACGAACCATTCGCATTTAGACTATGTCCAGATAATGTAATGAGAAGATGCGTAGGTGGAAATGAAATTCTTAAAATCTTGGCACACTGCCATTCTGGTCCTACTGAGGGGGCTGGACATCATCAGTGCATCAATTTACGGAAGGAAAGTTTCGAGTGGCCAGGATTCTATTGGCCTAGTATCTTTAAGGATGCTAAAGATTATGTGATGAAGTGCGACTGCATGTCAAAAATCGGGAAACATATCATCACGTAACGAGATGCCTCAAAATAATATTCAGGTATGTGAAGTATTTGATGTTTGGGGACTAGACTTTATGGGACCTTTCCTGGACTACAGGGTAACAATACTCATTTTAGTAGAGGTAGGGGTTGATTACGTATCTAAAGGGGTTTAAGTAAGCACTCACTACAAAATGATGCTCGTTGTAAGTGGTTTTTTAAATTTTTAAAAGGATTGTTTGCCAAATTTAGAGTTCCTAAAGCCTTAATCAGTGATTAGGGGGGGCACACTTTTGTAACTCTCAGATGGAAAAAGCGTTATTAAAATATGAGGTAACCTTTAAAATATCAACGACATATCATTCCTGTAGACCAAAACGGACAACCGAGTCACTAACCAGAGCTATCAAGCGCATTCTTAGGAAATAGTCAGTCCAATTTAACCCAATGGAATGGTCTGAAAAAATCTCAACGATGCATTGTGGGCTTTAGAACCGCTAAAAACTTCAAACGGATTGCAACCCATGTAAGATATGGTTTATGGTCAAGCTTGTCATCTTCCGATAAAGATTGAACATAAAGCATATTGTGCATTGAAATATTGTAATATGGATCTTACGGCTGTTACAAAGAATTGTTTCATGGAGTTGAACGAGTTAATGGAATTACGAGATGGAGCTTACGAGAATACTCGAATCTACAGGAATGAACAAGAGACTGGCAATTGCATTCTTAGGACTTGAGGTGTTAAAAAAATCTTATAAAAATCGAGAATAGGTCTTATTATTCAACTCTCGCTTGAAGTTACATCTGGGGAAACTCAAATCAAAATGGTCTGGACCTTTCATTGTAAAAACCATGTACCCATATGGAGCAGTAGAAATCACCGATTAAAATGGTTTGAGCTTTAAGGTCAACGGCCAAAGGTTAAAAAAAATACTACGATAGAAGTTTCAATACGGAAGATAACGAGATCAATGAGCTCAATGAAGAATGACATGGAAAGGAAAAGTCGAATCTTGACTATGCTGAAACAAAAGTGCTTCCCGGGAGACAACCCGATCGTTTTTAAATTGTTTGAACTATTTTTAATTGTTTGTTGCACGAGTCTGTCTTCCCAGACACCCCATACGGCATATCAAACCCCTCTGGATACGGCGTATGGATGTGTCTGGACATTATCAGTCTGTAATTTAATTTCAGTACTTTAAAATTTTTAATTGTTTTCACAAGTACCATACGGCGTATCCTAGGGTTTGGGATACGGCGTATTGATCCTTGTATAGTTGTGTGTTTAATTGTTTTCCTGCATTGTAAATTTTGTATAACCGAGTTAGGAATCACACCTTTTTCTTCTAATCTTTTATGCAGGAGCTTGCTTTAAGAAAATCGACGATTATGGTTATACTCTGAAAAGACATGTGCATGAACTCCGTTGAAGCATTACTTGAGCCTCGTCAAAACACTTTTTGGATCAAGAAAACTCCAAATTGGATAATCTTCCCGAGCTAACATATCAGGGGAGTTCCAAGTCATAATTCTATTTCCTTTTTCTTTATTGTTTTATCTATACAACGAGGACGTTGTATAATCTAAGTGGGGGGATGGAGAATCAGAACGCCTACTTGTATTTTCTTTTACAAATAACATGCTAATGTGCTTAAATTATGCCAAATTAAAAAAAAATTCGAGCATAACTTTTGTAAAAATTACTAGTTACATGACCTCGCGCACTATAACCCTTAATGCCAATTTGTGAGAATTAAGCCTATTTCGTTTCCAAACGTTTACTAAAAATTCCACAAAATATAAGTGTGCTAGTGATGTAGTGGACTTTAGAACTTGGCTTGGTATATCACTCGAGACCACAATGTAAGTATATGTTTAGATGGATAAACATTTTTAATGTGTAAATTTATTGGATATACCAAAAGCCTAAATGTTGTATAAAATTAACTAAACTACACTGGTTAGTTAAAATACATGTAACCCTTTGCTTACTCTCACTTTAAGAGTAAGATCCTCTAGAAAAACCTGTTGAGCCATTCCTGCCTTTTTCACACCATATGTCATTTCTTTACACCTTTAGCACTACCTTGTAGATTAAGCTATTTATTCATAAGTTGCTAGTTGCTTTTGTGTTGGTAAAGTCTTGTAATCCTTTGTCAAAGTGAATTTTTTTTATCTCTGTTTTATGTCGAGAATTTGCCATGCAATGGGAAAATTTGTAGCTCGTATATTTTGCTACTTTCGCGATTATGTATTATGTCCGAAGAAGAAGTGTTGAAGGAAAAATTATCCGAAAAAATTATGATTGTGAAGGACTGGTAAAATATGTACCGAGGTTTATAAAAAAAATGGGAAAAAAGCCATCAAAAAAATGAGAAGGAAGTTTTATAGTTCGTTCGTTAAAATTTTAAACGAACAAATTACTTGGATGGTTCGATTATCGTGGATTAATGTCAACGATGTAAAACTTTAGTATTAAGTGGACGTATCACTACTTTTGAAATGATGTTAAGTTTTATGGATGTAGATAGTTTACCGTTATGGGAACGCAACTTAGGTTGTCTTTGTTCTATCTCTCATGATGGACGTTTGATATATTTCGATCTTTATCATGGAACGGGATCAGGGAAATGTTACTAGCAACTCCGTATTTGTTCCAAGCTAAATCTATTTGTTTTGTAAATTTTATATAACAACCATTTACTTCCCATTTCTAGCAATTAACCTTTGGTTTTACTCGAACGAGGTTGGAGTAGGTCATGCATGTCTATTCCGTCTTTACGGCCATGTATGCGTGATTTAGCCTCCTTGTTGGTTTACGACTTTTGGTGAAAACTGGAAGGTCCCTACCCTATATCATTCTTCATCCTAACCTTTGGTTAAGCTCGAATGAAGATGTGTTCGAACACACATGTCTATTCCATCGTTACGACCGTGTATGTGTGCTTCAGCTGCCTTGTTGGGGGTGGTACTATCGGTGAAAGACTGTTAGAATGATTAACCCTTAGCCTTTAATAAAACCCAATTTACCTTTTGACTTGTTTCTCCTTAGCTCTAGTGGTGGAGATGTGTATCCTTGCCAAGCTTATGATACGAAGCTAATCACGACCGAGCAATTGAGCGTACCACTTAAATGTTACACCCTAGATTAGTTAAGTGATCTGAGTGATTTCATTTCCATATTTCGTGAGGTGCTTGGTCTTGTACAGGTGATTAAATCAAAAGAAGTGCTTAAACAGAAAAATCCTTGACTTCGGTTGGGATACATTTTCAATATAATCTAGAGTCTACTTGAGGACAAGTAGGATTCAAGTGGGGGGATATTTGATGACATCAAATAACGTCACATTTATACCATCATTTATCCCGAATAAACTAACCACTTTTGTATAATTATTGCAAGAATGTGTACTTAATTGTTTAAAAGTGTTATTTGCAGTAATTGAGGAGTGATTTGTGAAGACATGCTAAAAGGCGCATATTTTGGAGCTAAAACGAAGACATTTGAAGATTACTCATTTCTGACCAATACGCCGTATCCAGGAAAAGAGATACGGCGTATCAGCGCCAAGTCTTCACAAGTAAACGCGTATTCACAATTCCCAATACGGCGTATCCACCTTCTGCCATACGTCGTATCCATGAAGATAACTATTCAGAGATACGAAGATATTTATATTTTGGGAATGTATATTATATTGATCTTAAACTTTGCGCGCACTCCAAGGGATACACCCCAATACGCCGTATTGGCCTAGCCCAATACGGCGTATCCAGCATTTTTCAGAGGTTATAAATAGAAGACTCAAAAATGAGTTTTCAGTGTGCAAAATCATATTCTTCATACCTTACTCATAAAAGACGATTTTCTAAAGAGAAGAAGAGCAATAAAGGTCAAGCATTGATCACGATTCCATAGAAGACACCGTGTAATTTCCTTACTCTTGTAATCATTTAATTTTTGGTATCGTTCGGTAAAACGTTTAGTTTACCTTGGTTAATTGATCACACTTGTATAATTACAATGGTTATGGGCTAATACCCTTGGGTATTAGCCATCTTAATGAAGATTTAATGTTTGGTTTGTTTTAAAATCGATTTAACTTATTCATCATTTGAAAGTTAATATGTTATCACTGATACTTGTCTACGTGTTTGAATATGCGACCTATCATTCATTGGGTTAGTTATGCCTAACATGTGAGATAGATAATGGGATACGCTATCCGATTATCGTGTTATTATTATTACTGGACCAATAGGATCCAAAGTAAACGTTTGTCTTTGTCCTTAAATTAAGAGCTTGGTTGGACCGACAGTGTGACCGTAATGTTTTCATCATGTTGTTCTTGATTAATGATAAAGTTTTGATAGGGACTACCAGGATATAAAATACCGTCAAACAGTAAGTGGGTAAAGTCCCGATGGGCTAGGGTTTATCAATATCACCATTGCTACAATCCCTAGATAGATTATAATTAAACTAAAATGATGCTTTATGCGGATGCGTTAATTGTGACAGGATTTAATGTGTCTAGGTCTTAGGATGATGTCCCACCTAAGTCTTAAGAATGATATGCCGCTTCGAGATAAGAAATCATTGCACTAAATAAATAAACTAGCATTTAATCAGATTTAATATGGCTAATGCAGTTTTCTATTATTTGGCTTGTACCGCTCTTTTATCTTCTGATTGTTTTCTTGTATGTTTATTGTGTTTAGAATTGATTATTGTCACCATAAAACATGTGCCAGTCTCTCAGGCTGAAAACCACCCATATCCGTTAGAAGCGTATATAGCATAGGTTTAACAAGTAATTAGAATTAACTTAACTATAGTAATTAAAATACTGATAGATTATAAGGTTAACAACCTTGCTCTTAGTGTTCGAAACCCTACTTACCACGAAACTCCACCCGATCGGGTACACTGCCCGTTAAAGTGTTGTTTTAGGATAAGTTGGCTAAATATAAATTTAAAACTTGGTAATCAATAAATTGACCCTACACGACAGCACATCAAGTTTTTGGCGCCGTTGCCGAGGAGTGAAAAAGTTTAACCTTTAATTTTATTAGTATTTTTAACCATTAGTTTAGATTAATCTAATTAGTGTAATTTAATTCTGTTTGTAATCAATATTTGTGTGTGTTTTTAACTTTCTGAGTCGAATACTCAATACGGCGTATTCTCTTCTTGGATACGGCGTATAATTTTTTTCAAACAAATACAGCGTATTCGACTCTATCATCAATACGGCGTATTCAGTTTACTGAATACGGCGTATTAGGCTATTTGACAGTTTCTTTTCTAGCGAATTTATTACAGGTTAAAATGGATGACCTCAACATTACTATGGAAGAGTATATCAGGCTTGAGGAAGAAAAAGCTCTGAGTCGCGGTGAGACGTTTAATTGGCAAACTGCCACATACGGTAAGATGGAATATTATGAAGATTAGGACGATTGCTTTACAAACTTCGAATCCGAATTCCCAGCTATAGTCCTTGATGATACATTAACATCTAGAGAAGAGCTCTCATGGGAACCCACAGTAAGTCCTCTTAACGACAATAAAATTGACTTTAGAATATCGTTTGACGAATCCGACGATGAAGATTACACGGTAATTTATGACGAAAATTCATTTTTCTATAAAATAATTTTTGTCGACAATTTAAAAACGGATTCAGAAAATGATAATGATAAAGTCAATGTGCCTTCATTTCCGTCGCCTGAGCCCGAGGTTAGTTATTCTAATAATTTAGACTTCTTTAAAGATTTTGATAATGAATTTCCAGCCATTGTTTACAATGATGCTCTAACGTCTAAATCAGATTTCTTAACTATACATACTGTAAGTACTTAACATATCGATGAATTTAATAATGAAACACATTGTCCGGATATGTGATGAACAAGGAACTCAAATTCATATTAATAACTTTAATGATTTATTTCTTTTTAACGTGATTTATCTGATGATCTAAAATTAGGATACGGACAATGATAATGATTAAATCGATATTGAGGCAACCTTTCGAGGGATATGTCTGTCTTACCATTAACTTATGTAGATATATGTTGTACACAAGAAAAAACGGTCAAATAAGATTTTGGAAACAAGTCATGATACATCTAATAAAATTTTCAAAACTGAAACTTTTATCAAGAATCTAAATGTTAATATCATGACTTGTAATCATCTTAGCAATGGGATGTCATTCATTTTCCTAATCAAGAATTTTTATGTGTCATTTGGCATCCCGTTCGACCCCACATTGTTTTATAAGGATGGGGTTAAATTAGAAAGGGTCTAACTTAAAGACTGGTTGAAACAAAAGTGCTTCCCGGGAGACATCCCGGTCGTTTTTAATTGTTTGAATTGTTTTTAATTATTTTCAAGAGTCTGTCTTCCCAGGCACTCCATACGGTGTATCGAACCCCTCTGGATACGGCGTATGGATGTGTCTGGACGTTATCAGTCTGTAATTTAATTTTAGTACTAAAATTTTTAATTGTTTTCACAGGAACAATACGACGTATCCTAGGGTTTGGGATACGACGTATTGATCCCTGTACAGTTGTGTGTTTAATTATTTTCCTGCATTGTAACCATTGTATAACCGAGTTAGGAATTGCACCCTTGTTTTCTAATCTTTATTGACATGACTTGCTATCAGGAAATTGAAGATATGGTATACTTTAAAAAAGGACATGTGGTTGAACTTCGTTTCGAGCATGCTAAAGCCTGCTCCAACTACTTTTTGCTAATGAACTCAAATTAGAGAATCATCATGAGCGACATATCAAGGAGTTCCTCGTTCTAATTCTATTTCCCATTTTCTTTATTGTTTTATCTATACAACGAGGATGTTGTATAATCTAAGTGGGGGGATGGAGAATTAGAATGCCTATTTGTCCTTTCTTTTACAAATTGACAGCCTAATTTGTCTTAAATAAAGCAAATTAAAAAAATTCTAGCAATAACTTTTCTGTAAACAATTACTAGTTTATGACCTCGCGCACTTTAACCTTAATGCCTAATTCGTGTGATTTAAGCCTATTCCATTTCCAATTGCTTACTAAAAATTCTACAAAATTATGAGTGTGCCGGTGATGTAGTGGACTTAGAACTTGGAGTGCGGTATAAACTAGAGAACATAATGATGAGTACTTATGGATTTAGAGGAGAAAATAAAAAAAAACAATTTTTTTTGTAACAGTAACTTTTAAGAATACACCAAAAAGCCTATATGTTGTAAAATTAACTAACTACACTGGTTAGTAAATCCAGTTAACAACTTTGTTTACTATCTATTTAAGGAAGATCCCTAGAAAACCTATTGAGCAATTCCTGTCTTTTTTCATTCCCATATGTCTATTTCGTTAACTTTTATCCTTAAAGCCTACCCCTGTTGATTAAGCCTTCTTTTATTCAGCGTAGTTGCTTTTCATAAAGTTTTGTATTTCTGTGTCAAATGTGAAATTTTCTATCTATGTTAAGGTCGGGAATTTGCACCATTGCAATGAAAAGTTTGTAGCTCGTGTATTTTGCTACCTTCGCAATTATGTATTATGTCCGATGTTGAAGAGTTGTAGGATAATTTTGGAAATATTTTGTTGTGAAGACGGTAAAATTGTACCGAGGATTATGTTAAAAGGGAAAAAAATGGAAAAATAGAAAATATATCAAAAAGGAGAAGGAAGTTTTATAGTCGGTTCTTTAAACTTAAACCGAAGAAATTCTCGGAAGGATCGATTATTCGTGGATTAAAAGTCAACGATGTATAGTTTTGTATTAAGTGGTCGATATCACCAATTTTGTAAAAGTATGTAAGTTTGGGATGTAAGGGAAGTTGACCATTATGGGAACGCCAACTTGGGTTGTCTTTGTCATTCTTATGACGAGGCGTTTGTATATATTTCGGTCTTTATCATGGGACGAGTCAGGGTGAAATAGTCACTAGCAACTACTTATTTGTTCAAGCTTATCTATTTGTTTGTGATATTATTTAAACAACAATTTACTTCCCATTCCTAGCAATTAACCTTAGGTTTTACTTGAACGAGGTTGGAGTGAGTCATGCATGTTTATTCCGTCGTTACAGTCATGTATGCGTGACTTAGCCTCCTTGTTGGTTTACGACTTTTGGTGAAAACTAGAAGGTCCCTACTCTATATCATTCTTCATCCTAACATTTGGTTAAGCTCGAATGAAGATGTGTTCGAACACACATGTCTATTCCGTTGTTACGGCAGTGTATGTGTGCTTCAGCTGCCTTGTTGGGGTGGTACTATTGGTGAAAGACTGTTAGAATGATTAACCCTTAGCCTTTAATAAAACCCTATTTACCTTTTGACTTGTTTCTCCTTAGCTCTAGTGGTGGAGATGTGTATCCTTGACAAGCTTGTTAGATGATATCATTTCATCACCATAAACATAAAAAAAAGAAAAGATTTTAGAGAGAGAGAAAGAACTAGAGAGAGAAATAAAAGAGAGAAAATGGTTACTTGCACTAGAAAGAAAATGAGAAGCAACAACCTTTACCTTGTGTGGTGAAAGGTATTTATAGTACATGGAGTGTTTTAACCCTACTTGGGTTGTTAGGCTTTGTCTTTAGGCCGAACCTATTACACATGGGCTTTAAGCCTGACAACTAGGCCCAATTAGCTTAAATGAATTCCCGTAAACTATGTTTTTCCTATACAAGGCTCGGGAATATATAATGACCATCACTTTACATAAAAACATGGCTAACAATCTCCCCCTAAGGGGTGGTCATTCAATTGTGGATCCTTTTGTGACGTCTTGAGTCTTGGAGCCTTGTGTTCTTGGGAATTCTTTTGAAGTTCCTTTTGCATGCTTGTGATCTTGGATCTTGATCTTTAACTTGATATTCTTTGACAAAATACTGATATCGTGGTCTTTGGCCTTGATTTGTCTTGACTACTGAGATCTCTGAATCTTTATCCTTGAATCTTTATGCCTCCTTGCGATCTTGTGTCTCCACCCTCATGCTCAAGGTCTTGAAAGCTTGCTAACAATCTCCCTCAACATTTTCTTTTAACATGATTACTTGTACCACATCATGGAAGGAGTAGTACTTGATCCACTTGTGAGATATATCTTTGTTATTGTCCGGCAATCTTGTCAAAAATGTTCTTTTGAGGAAGTGCTTGTACATCAGAGATTGCGGAAGACTTTGATAGTTTGAGCTTTCATCATGTATATATCTTTGTCGATTGAGCATGAGGTCTTGAATCTTGACTCCGTTAGAATGAAGTTATAATGTCGTCACTTATACCCGAAAATTGATGTTAGTGATAAACAGCAGATATAGATGAATATGGCTTTGTCATTCGTCTTGAGTTCGGTTAAATTAACCTCTGGTTCCGTGAGGACCATTTTACAGTATAAATACTGTACCTGTGATCAGGTAGGTTCAATTTACAAGAACCTCCTTGACAGGGTTTCTAACTTAAAGTATTAGATCCTCTAACGCGATTGCATTAGATTCACCGTACTTTCTTGTTCTCAATACCGAAACGTCTCAAAGCAGACAGCACGGTAAGAGTGAATCAGATAGTTACTATCTTTCTGATTGAGTCGTCAATTCATATACTGGACCAAAATCAATATCCAGTTAACACAAGCTTGATTCATTTAGAATCTCGCAAGTCACCTACCAAGAGCTTGTTTGATGTTGGATCAAGAAGGATTTCCATCGTCATTGTGAATACTAAAGAGTATCACTCTGATGTTCTGGATATTATCACAAGGATAATGCGTAGGACTTATTAATACCAAATGTTGTGTAATGATGTACGACATTTTGTATATTGGAATTTGTGTCCTAGTGAGATTTTTGATGGATCTCGTTGGCTCTAGACTCTATAAGTGCACATTTGTTATTTGGTAATCGGAGGCTGGAGCAGACTGCCACCTTTTCAATATCAATGATCTCAGAATGAGAAAACTAATAGAAACGTGTTGATCTCAATGAGAAATGAAACAAAAATCTTTTGAGAGATTATGAGTGGCTAGGAAGGGTTGTGCATTGCATCACTGGGTCAATGATGTCAGTCTTCAATATCATAATCATTTTTGTGATTACCGATAGATTATGTATTTACCCGGTTTTTGCCTAGGGTTGTATGGAGGGCTTCTTTCTTTTCACCCTTTATCCTTACAATTCTTTTTCATTCTTTAACCCCTTCAGTGCTTACCGAGACTTCATGACTAGTACCTTGTTGGGTTTGTTCTAGCACTAGCTCCATCTCAGTCGGCACTATTCCCTTATTCTCACTTTACTCATTTTTTCAATCATACATAGGACTTCTACTCTATCTAATGAAGTGTTCCTAGGTAGATCCCTCTGGTTCTGGCTGGATCATGAAATGAATATACCTAATCTTAACCGCCTTATAACTCCTTGAGAAACAACAGTTGATCGGTCTTTGTGTATTGCCATGAAGATCTATAAAACCATTTAATAAAAAAGAATCAACGTGTCTGAGAAATCATTTGAGACACATTGAGTGTTTCCAGAGTTACCAAAAATATCCCCCTACACATATGCACTATATTATGAAATGTTTTCCACCATGCGTGGGTTTGGGAAGCCACTTTTAGATTGAAGGATCGTATCCGTTATTCATCCGTATTGATCACATTTTATTCACTATTCTCCCCCTTAAAAATTGCATATGTGTTTACAATTTTTGACAATTAGTGAATTAAAAATAAGTTAATGTCCGGAATTCACATGAGCCTAACTAAGTCTTGGGAGAACAAGAGTGCATGCAGAATGAATCATATTATTATACTCCCCCTCAATTATTGAATAGAGTAAAAACTTGGAGTGAGAGTTTGTTGAGCACACAATTTTATAAGAATTTGAAATTTTCTTTTTGAAAATATCTTGAAAAATTGTGCTCAACAGGAAAATGATGACAGATGTATCTAATTAATTATTATTTGCTTAGTGCTTCTCTTGAGCATTCAAAACTTTGAATGTTTATCTGACATTGCTCAAGACCGAGAAGATATGAACTTCCCGTTGTGTACGATAAATGGACACAAATGAACATTTTCCTTTTTTGGAGACCGAGTCCTAAGCTGACATTTACTTAGAAGTCGTTGAGAAAAAGTGAAAGGACATGTTTTGAAAGCATTTAAAACTCTCGCTCGAACTTCATTTATTCACCCGTGTTAATATTAATCAACATTTCTAGGTGCGCAAATGTTATCGGTTGTCGACAGACATGTCGGAGAAGATTATTTTTGTATTTTTGAAATATTCTGATTTTGTATTTTGCTTTTATACGTTTTATATTTTTATATTTTGTTTTTCTGATAAAATATATACAAGAATTACTGTAATTTTGCAAGTCAATCAAGTTCCTAAGGAGATAAACTGCGCATACCCAGGCGACGAACCAAATAGTTGAATTGATCTACTGGAAGGGCTTTCGTGAAGAGGTCAGCGAGTTGGTAATCCGTCTTGACAAAATACAGTTCAATCGTACCCTTTTCCACGTGTTCCTTTATGAAATGGTAGCGGACAACAATGTGTTTTGTCCTTGAGTGTTGGACCGGGTTACAGGATATGGCTATGGCTGATTTCGAATCACAATAGATTAGAATCTTGTTGAAGTGATAGCCATAATCCGTTAACTGCGTCCGCATCCAAATGACTTGAGCACAACAAGCAGATAGAGACACATATTCTGATTCCGCGGTTGACAGCGATGTACAGTCTTGTTTCTTTGAGGACCAGCTCACGAGCTTTTCGCCGAGAAATTGTGCTCCACCGAAAGTACTCTTGGAAGTGTCTTTACATCCCCATATCGCATTGAAAATCCGGATTAGTTCAAAACCATAATCTTCGACTATACCAGCTGACCACTATTAATAGTCCCCGGAGATAACGAAAGTCCTTTTAAACCTCTTTGAGGTGCTTTATCGGTTGCTTTGCCTGGTTACTGAGTACATTAAACAAGTAGCCTGCTACAATGTCGGTCTATTGCGTAAGATACATTTAGGCTCCAATCATGATTCGAATTGCGTTGCAGATGGAGTCCCATTTTGATCAAGGTCAAGCTTGTCTTTGATCTCATGAGTACAAACGGGAATCACATGATTCCATTCTTAAATTTTTTAAGGATTTTCTAACACGTAGTTGGATGGTTTAATAAAGATTGCTATAGGGGATTGGTTATCTTGTAAAACAATGAAAATATGTCATTTCTCCCCCATCATCGACTTTTTAAAGCGGCTTTTCTCGAGGGTCCGAAAACAGGGTTAGTAGTTTTAGTTAGGTTATACCTAGGGTGTGTAGAACAAAGATTAATTTAATCGAACATAGACATGTTACCATTAAGAGGTCGTCGTCAAAGCGCCTTTATAAACAAAAACCCCCCGTGTTCATTGTGCTTTGAATAAAGTGATTCTTGTAGGAGAAACGTTAACAATTCATCGTACAATGTCCTTGGTTGCTTGCTTTAAACATATAGTGCCTTCTTTAACTTTTGAATGGATTGGATGATCAGCATCGATGAATCTCTGGTTGATAACTATACACGTTTCTTTTAGGTACCATGTCAAGAATGCCGTTTTCACGTCAATTTGAACATAGTGAACGATTTGTGTCTTCATATGCCAAAAATATCAGATAGCTTCCATTCTAGCAACCGGAGCGAAGGATTCTTCAAATCTATTCCTTCCTCTTGGATGAACCCTCTCACAAAAAACCAAGACGAGTTTGTTTCGGATGACGTGTTTTCTTCATCATGCTTGTTTTTGATTACCATTCAAAGTAAGAGGTTTTATGTTATCCAAAGGAGGAACTAACACCCATAAATCAAGCCTTTTGAACTACAGAAGCTCTTCTTGCATTGATTCAATCCATGCAGGGTGGGTTATAGCCTCTTTGACATTCTTCGGTTCCATAGTGCTTACCGTTAATGCATACATGCACATGTCACCATCAGATCGGAGTTGATTCCTTATCAAAACTGGCCGTGATGGTTCTCCTATCACTTGTTCCAGAGGGTGATCCTTAGTCCATTGATATTCATAAGGGTATGGTTGGTAAAACGTATGCATGTTCGATGGATCCACATATTGTGAAGATGATGATTCAGCATCACTTGTGGATGGAGTAGCAAAAGGATTTACAAACGTATTTTCATTAAACATATCATTTGGAACATTGTTAGCAATTTTTGCGGGTTGATGCTGAACATGTTGTGTTTCGAGCTCGTCAACATCTTGTGAAGTGTTTGGAAGATTTGTTGCTTGAGAGGATGAATTTGTTGGTGTCGGTGCAGTGTCTGCTATTGTTGTAGTTGCCGTTGGAGTCTGAAGAACTTAAGGTGCTTGAGCAGCCGGACCAGATCTTGGAGCAGCTGATGGTTGACCACCAATGTAATCATCATGCATAGCTTCGAACAGTAAATCTAATTCACATTCAGTTGGTTTTTGAGTTGTTATTGTTGACGGAGCATAGGTAAAATCGAGTCCGTAACTGATTTGTCCAGAAGTCATGCTTTGAAGCCCGGGTTTTGAACTGCTTTGTTTAAAAGCCATAGCTGAAAGCTCATCAAATGTCACATTCATTGTCTTTATGTTTTTCTTTGTCCTTCGGTTGTAAACTCTGTAAGCACAGGAATCAGCAGAATAACCAATAAAAAAGACAATATCACCTTTTGCACCAAGCTTCCCAATATCTTCATGATCATTCTTGGGATAACATAAAGCCCCGGATACATGTAGAAAGGAGATAGCTGGTTTTCTGCCATTAGTGAGCTTGTATGGTGTTTTGTTAAATCGACGGTGAATGATAGAGCAGTTTTGAGTGTAGCACGCAGTAGCAATCGCTTCAGCCCATAAGAATAACAGTGCACAAGAGAAAATTAACATTGTTCTAGCAACCTCTACTAACGTCTGATTTCTTCATTTCACTACTCCAGTTTGTTAAGGTGTTCTGACAGAAGACGCTTGGTGAGAGATGCCAACACTATCAAAGTATTCTTTAAGGATTTGATTTTTGAATTTTGTGCCGTTGTCGATTCTTATGATGATGACATGAGATTGAAGAAGGACAATGATTCTCTTCACTCTTTCTGAAGTTTTAATCACTTCGGTGCTTTACTTTTGATCTGAGAAAATGTACCCAAGTGTAACGGGAGTAATCGTCCACAATCACCAAAACATATCGCTTTCCATTTATGCTAGCAATTCTCATTGGACCACACAAATCCATATGAAGAAGGTGTAACCTCTGCTTAGAATTTGGAACTGGTTTGGGTGGGTGTGATGCCCTTTTGCTTTTTCCTTGCTCACATGAGGGACAAAGGTGTTCTTTGTGATATTTGAATTTTGGAAGACCGGTGACAAGATCGTTTTTGGCAAGGTCATTGATGGTGTCAAAATTGAGGTGGGATAAACGTTGATGCCATAACCATGACTTGGTAGAAGTTGCTCGAGCCATGAGGCAAATTGGGGATGCAGAGGCCATTTCATGGAGATTGATGGTGTAAAGGTTTGTTGAACGGTTTCCTTTTAACAAATCAACTCCTTCTAGAGATCTGACAAAACAAGAATTCCTTCTGAAAGCAACCTCTAAATCTGAATCACAAAACTGCCCAACTGAGAACAGATTGTGCCCCAAGCCCTCAACGAAATAAACCCTGGTGATCAAAATATTTCCCCATTGAAGATCACCGAAACCCAAAATTGCAGCAACATGATCATTTCCAAAGCGAACGGTTCCCAAAAACTTCCAGACGAAATTGATGAGAAGCTTTAGGTTCCCGGTCATATGCTTGGAGCAACCCGAGTCGACGCACCATAAACAAATTTGGATAACCTGCCAAGAAAGAAAGTAGAATTTGGAAACCGTTTGATTTTAGGTTCCGAAGGGTTAGAAGTACAAGCATTATCACCATTAGAGCAGTCAGATTGACTCTCAGATTCACTGGATGCGATTATTTTTCCTTTAATGTCAAAAAGTCTTCCAGTTGGTGACCACCTAAGGCAAAATCTAGGTTTACTAGGCTTAGGTGAAGCAAGTCTTTCGTTGGACCCTACATTCTTAGGCTTTTGTTTCTTTTGATTTTCAGTGTTTGAAACATTTGCCTTTTGTTTCTTGCCACGAGAATTCATGTCATTCACATAATTAAGCATACATACATCATGATTAGCAGTGATTAAACATTGCTTACACATAGCACAAATAACTTCAGATTTATCATTCCGAATATCAAGCTTAACGTGTTTACAATCAGAACACACTGAGTCCTGTACGCATTTCTGAAACAGCCTGATTCCCGACATCTATACTGCATTATTACCCGTTTGATTCCCAACATTCTGGCCCAGCATAACTGTCATACTAATTCCCACCATTGCTTCGAACAATCCCTACTGTCTGTCTGACCCATAGACATACCCGGTTGAGCAATCTGCCTATGACAGGTTGACTGAAATTCTCTGGTGTTGTGGGTTGGTGTTGAGTAGTTTTTAGCTTTTGAATCCTTAGCCATTAGAACGATTGACAATGTCATGCGGTTGTGGGCTCTGTAATGTCTTCGGGATTGGCATTGTTGTTGCATGTAGTTCTGGTTAAATAATGGTTGTGGGTTATAGTTGTTGTTGATGGGTGTGGTTTTGCATGTAGGTACTTGGTGAATGGTTGGAATCTTGGTGACAGCACTGGATATTGAAAGGAATGGTTGGAATTTGCCATAAGTGCTATGCGATCATGTGTTTTTTTGCAAGTCGTTCAACTCTTGATCATCATCTCCTTTTGATGTACTTCAAGAAATCATACTACTCTTTAGTAGAATCGTCGTATGCAAGTCCTTTGTTTGATGAACAATGGTAACATGTCGACTCCATTCTGGTTGTAAGTTGTTTAAGAACTTGAGATTACTAGCAATCTTTTTTGGAAAGTGTTTGTTTCTCTTGAAATCATTCATCAATTTTGAGAAACGATGATAGTAAGACTCAATCGATTCCCCATCAGTGGAAGTAAACCTTTCCATACATTAAACAAACTTAGCCTTCGTTTTCTTGAATTCAATATCGAACCTTTTCATCATTTGTTGCACTCGATAACCAATTCCTGAGCATTTTCACAACTTTCACAGCTGCATAGATGTCTTCATAAAAGACAGAGAAGAATAGGTTCTGAATAGCTTGATCATCTACATCCAGTTATTTAAATCTGCTGCTGCTGTTTTCAGCATCGTTTGTTTCATAGAAACCGTTTCAGAACAGGTACTATCGACGGTCAGTACACCCAGTTCAGGAATCATTCGTCTGACATACGGACCATTCATAATGAGTGTGTAGATTCAACGTCCATTTGGTCTACGCTTAGCATACCAAGAAGACGTATGACCATGAACATAGTTCTCTTTGTTAACATAGGAGGGCGGTTTCAGAACCGCCGCATAAATGTTTGTTGAGCGACATTGCAAAAAGAGATGTAAAAAGATAAACAAGGATTCTTTTGTGGGTAAAGTGATTGTGTTGTTGAGGTGGAAAACTATTTCACCGGGATTTTACAAGTCTTGACTAAACCGTGAAAACACGTGAGTGTGCGCGGGATGTTACGAATCAAAAAAAACCGTGAAAATAAATTGATGTTTGTTGAAGACCGTTGTTGAAATGAAGAATGTTGAACTTTCGTTAACGATGTGTGAGCGTAAAAACGATGACGGTGCACAAATTTTTTGAGTCGGAAAGGATTAATGGTTGATGATCAAAAATCAAAAGTGCTCTAAACGTGTGATTTTAGTGCAGTTCCATATAGGAGACTATTTCGAGCTCTTAGTAGATCACTCGTTCGTTGCTAAAATTGTTTTCACTCGTTCAGTTCTCCAAATGATTTGCATGTTTCGGTCCCCTTGAAATGTTACTCGATCGGATTTCACAGTTTTAATTCCTCTCTTCAGGTCAAAATGTTCTACTCGTTGATCCTTGAGTTTTCTCGTTCGGTCCCTAAAAATTCAACTCGATCGGCTCAAAAATAAACTCGTTCGGGGGGTTAAGGTGTTCACTCGTTCGTTCAAGTCGAGAAAACTCGTTCGGGTCAAGCGAAGTGTTCCACTCGTTCGATCCTTGAGTTTTCCACTCGTTCGGTCCAAAAAATTCAACTCGATCGGCTCAAGAAGATGAAACTCGTTCGGTGGTTGAAGTGTGTTCACTCGTTCGGTGTCCTTGAAATATGCTAGATCGGTAGATGTGTTCCTTGTTTGTCGTCTTAACAAAAAAAAAAAAAAAAAAAAAAAAAAAAAAAAAAAAAAACTAAAAAAAAAAAAAAAAAGAAACCACCAAAACCACCAAACGGCTTTGCTAACTATTGTGGACAAAATAAAAGACCGAAAATGAAACTTAATAAAAGTTACAAATACAAGTTAACTAGCCACGAGTATAATATAACATAAAAAATGAACTTTTGTTGCAAGAAGACAAATTATGACGAAATGAAAACAAAAAAAATCTAGCCGAATAATATGGTAACACAAATTACCAACAAACAAATCACAACAACCCAACCTTGGCTCGGAAACCACTTGTTTGGATAACAGTTCATCACAAAACACAAAAATAAGACAAAAGATTTAATGAGAGAGAAAGTAAAAAAAAAAATGTTACTTTTCATGAAAAAAAAAGAAAGCAACACCTCTCCACTCTTGGAGAGGGCGTTTTAGATTTTTACAAGATGGGACTATCTGGTGGGGCTTTGTGTTGGGCCGTTAGTAATACCAATTGGCTTGAGCTCTACAACTAGGCCCAACTAGCTTATCTAAATTCCCGTGAACTACGTTTTATTTATACAAGGCTCGGAAAATATTTAATGACCCATCACATAAGTAAATACAACCTAACATTTATGCTAACACTATACTACCAAAAATCAATTAAAAAAATAAAAAAATCGGTGTAATTACATCCTTTATGATCCATAATAACTCGTATAATTCCTTCGGTAAGTCTTCATTCTTCATCATACCAATAATTGCTTGGTAGTAAAAAGAGCATGAGTTTAAAAGCTACTTTTATACATTCCCATTTGCGATGTGCAATGTTACTTCCTCAACTCGTACCCAAAGATAGACAATTAAACACAAGTCTCAGGAAATACAATTTACACTTTAAGCAACTAGCAAATGATAAATGACATAATCTAACAGGGGTATGGCTAAGTGTAAAGGTGTAACGAAACAAATATTGGTGTAATTTTCTAAAGAATGCATCTACTGGTTGTTTCAGTGGATCGTACTCTTAAGATGATAGAAACAAAGGGCATTATCGGGATATAACTAACCATTATTAGTTATAAACAACATGAATAGCTTTTTGGATGTAATCCTAAAAATTTACCAATTTAAACAAGTTACTCCATCTAAATCCATAGTACTCATTATTGTGGTCTCGAATAGATATACCAATCCAAGTTCTAAAGTCTACAACATCACCGACACACTCATATTTTATGGAATTTTAGTAAACATTTGGAAACGGATTAGGTTAAATCCTCACAATATCTAACAAGGGTTATTGTGTGCAGGTTATGTATCAAGTAATTTCACAAAAGTACGTTTGAAAAAAAATTGAGCATAATTTAAGCATTTTAGTGTGAAAAATAAGACAAGTATCATTCTAATTACCATCCCCCCACTTGAATTATACAACGTCCTCGTTGTATAAATAAAACATTAAAAACGGGAATTAAAAAGAATTAGATGAGAGACTCCATGATGATTTTCTCTAGATTCTACCATGTAAACTTAAATTCTTTCCAGATCAAAGTTTCTCCACCACCATTGCCGATTTCTTTTCTGCGAGGTCCTAATGCAAATCTTATAGGAAATACAATGCAAAATCCTATCTGAGATATCTACCGGTATTTTACAACAAAACTAAATACCTAAATACGTCAGTCGTTGAATACGTCGTATCAATGCATGAATATGCGTATTGACATAACTCACAAGAATGTTTTTAGAGTGCATAAAAAATAAAGGATTTGATAACATTGTTCCCAATATTTGATACGCCATATGGTATAGAGCGGATACGCCGTATTGGGCGTATGGGAATCAAAACGCATGATCTTTTTTAGATCAATACGCCGTATTCATTTTATTGAATACGCCGTATTGAGGTCTTAAGTTTGGGTAAAATTAAGTCAATACGCCATATCCATTTGACTAGATACACCGTATTGCTCTGCAATTTAAAAACAAAAAGGGGATTCCCTTTTTACCCATTTTGACCCACTATAACTAAACAACAACTCCAGATATATCATTCAAAGGGGTAAGGGGAACCTAAGCACAAAGTTCTATGGCATAACCCTTAATCAAACCCTAACCCTAATTTTATTTCGAAAATTGAAATGGAAATAAGGACGGGTTTTGCATTCATACCTTGTGTAGATGATGAGAGAGATATAAATATGGATAAGAGTAATTTGATTCTCCAATAAATTTGGCGGTAAAAATTTGTGTGTGAGAGTGAAAAGTGAGTGTGTGTAAAAGCTTGATCCGGCGTATCAGTTGGGCTTTTATACCCAGACTTGATACGCCGTATCGGTGTATGAGTAATACGCCATTTTACCCAATTATGTTGACTTAGTCAACACAAGTTAAAACAGTGAATACGCCATATTGGTTTCACCCTAATACGACATATCCATTCTTGGAGACCAATTTTCCCTAGATTTAACAAAGTAAAGAAAACGTACCTTGGCCTCTGCAACATTCTTGCACAATCACCATCCTTATAATACCGTTTAGGGTCGAACGAAATGCCAAAAGGCTTATAAAAATTCTTAATAAGATTGAATAGCATCTCGTTGACAAAATGATTCCAAGCCACGATATTCACATTTAATCTCATGATAAAACTTCCCATAATGAAAACTTTTCTGATTTTATCGTGACTTTCCTTAAGAAGTATATTTGTATTTTCATTACCCGCCGAAGATTGTATCATATCGATTTCATTTTCATCATTGCCTTTATCCGATTTTTGATCATCGGGATAAACTATGTTGAAAGGGAATAGATCATTAAAGTGCAAAACGCTTTATTCCACTTCATCATATTCGGATAATGATGTTTCATTTTCCAAATCAAATTTATCGATATGTTGAGGGTATAAAGTGGGTTCAGTTGAGAAATCTGATTTAGACGTTAGAGCATCATTGTAAACAATGGCCGAAAATTCATTCTCAAAATCTTTGAAGAAGTCTAAATTATCAATACAACTGATCGAATGCTCGGGTGCCAAAAATAAAGGCTTATTGACTTTTTCATTATCATTTTCTGAATTCGTTTTCAAATCATTGGCAGAAATTATTTTATAAGAAAATGAGTTTTTATCAAAAACTACCATGTAATCTTCATTGTCGGATTCATCAAACGAAAT
>BQNB010015044.1:0-73953 GCA_026074375.1 Tanacetum coccineum
TTTGAGATGCTTCGGTAATGAGAACGGCTAGTACAGCTGCAAAACCCTGTCAAGGAGATTCTTTAGAATTATACCTGATCACAGGAAGTATTTATACTAATCAACGAGGAACCGTGGTTATTGCAACCGTATTCAACGAAGTGACAAAGCCACTTTCGTCTATACATGTTGATTATCACTAACCCTTCATGCAGGTATTCCCGATGGTCGCAGCTATTGGATCAAGATAAGTCAAGATTCATAGGCACGTGCTCATGCTCGACCAAGAAATGTAAAGACATAATGAAAGCTCAAGTACATGTTTTAAGACTTTCGCTACTCTAATATCGTACGTCTTTCTTGAAGTGATGAAGTATTAAAGTCAAAGAATTTCAAAGAAGTTTCTGTCACTCTGATACCGAACGTCTTTCTCGAAGTGACGAAGTGTTAAAGTTAAAGAATTTCAAGAAAGATGCAACATTAAAGCTTTCCAAGTCAACAAATCAAGAATGGTATGAGCATGTCGGTCCAGAAGTCACAAGTCCACAAGATGGCAAAGTTTCAAGATGGCGAAGAGATTGTGCTTGGTTGGTGATCTCAAGATGCTCAAGATCACAATGTCAAATACAAATTCAAGGAACAAGCTCAATCCAGAAATCAATGATCACTACAACATATTCACAGGAGAATGTCAAAAGGACGAGCTAAAGACTAAAGACAAAGCATTGTATGCTAGGCTTAAAGTTTTGTAAAATGGAGTGACCTCCCTTAGGGGGAGATTGTTGGAAACACAAAAAGTGTCGGTCACTTCCAAGTTGTAATAGTCTTAGCTCGTAGTTTATGTAATGATTAGATTAGTAATCTAGTCCGGCCCAAGACCCATGGGAAGCCCATCATAGCCCATGGGCCGGCCTATAGGACCTATATAAGCCCTCTCCTAGCCTTGGAGAGGGGTTGGTTGTTTCATTTTCCATTACACACACTTAATACAATTCATCCATTCCATTCATTCTCTCTCTCTAACATCACAACCCACATCTCTCTCTTGTTCTTGGTTTGATCATAAGATTACATGTTTCTACAGTACCTCTTTCTTTCCTTCTTACTTTTTCAATTATGGCTAAAATGGATATGGATCTGTACCATTCCCGACTCACCCCAGACAATCTAAACGAACTAATTATCAAATATAAGATACCACGTGATCTCCACCCTTGGTTGTCCTCTGAAGAATTTGTGATGTCCGAGCTTTTAGACGATGCCATTGGTATTTATCATAGGATGTTTGATTTTTCTGGTGTTTGAATTCCTTTTTCATCGTTCCTTCTGGCCCTCATCAAACATTACAAGGTTTACTTCTCTCAGTTGGGTCCTCTTGGTCTTAATAAGGTCATTACCTTTGAGGTGTTATGTCAGTCTTTGCAGATAGAGCCGACGGTGACCTTGTTTAGGGTTTTTTAGACTTTATGCAAACAAGGTGATTGGTTTTCATTTGCCAAGCGTCGTGCCCCTTCTCTGGTCTGTATTGATGACAACCGTTCTTGTATGAAGCATTGGAAGAGTGGCTTCTTTTTTATTGATCGGCAGGCTATTTCGGATGCTATGGTTTGGAGACATCTGGATGCAGCTATTGACGATCCAAGACCCGCTACTGGTTCTTTTAACATAGCTGATGTGCGCCATCTGAGCGATCATGTTGTAAATCTGAGGGATATGCCTGAGGGTGTGTTAGTTTTATCTGGGTTGGGTCGAGTTTGGAAGAGTCGTATTTGTGATCCGGTGCTTTAGGGTGCCGATGGAAATGGTACGAGGGGTGGGTTGAACTGTTTATGTTATATCTTTTGGCTTCTGTTGCTTGCATTTATTGTTGTTTTTTTCTTTTTTGCAGTTATGGGCATTCATGATTTTCTCTGCCTTCCTGAGTGGACCGGTGCTGAGGTCCAGGAGGAGCCCCATTTTGATGTTAGACCAACCCTTCAAAGGCTTCCCTTTTATTGCACTCCTCCTGCTGCGGCCGATGTTGTTATTCCTGAACCTGCTCCGATGGATCTTGCCGTTGGTACCCCTAGTTCCAAGATTGTTGCTAAGGCTGAAGCTTCTCAGAAGCGAAAGGCCTCTACTTCTGGTGCCGCTTCAAGCCATGTTGCTAAGCGTACTAGGTCTTCCTTGGCTCAATCTTCCGGTAGTACTACTCGGTCTAGTTTGTTTGTAGGTGACTTTGATGGTGAGTGATGGTGATGATGATGATTGTGTTAAGATTCCGTTGGTTACCCCTCTTCGTTCTGCTGTTGTGATCCCTCCTTCAGGGAACCAGGGTCGGAGCTCCGCTGCTCCTAATGCTGAAGGCTCTAATAGTTAAGGTAATTGCTTTTGATTTCTAACTTTTTTCTTCACTGTCTTCTTTCTTTGTCTTATTGTGTTTTTATTTTTGCATATTCTCAGGGTAAGGGCATTATGGTTGATGATTCTGTTGCACCCTCTGGTGGTGCAAGCGGACCGAGACCATCCTCCGGACCTGCTCCCTCATTTAGGGATGTTTCTGGTGATGCTATTCATTCGGACTTCTTCCCCTTTTCTGTTGGTCCTTATTGTGCCATTTATCCTGAGGATGGTGTTGCTAGGAACTGTGAGTTTACTCGGGAGGAGTGGGATGCTCCCTACCGACCTACTTTTGAATTTTTAGCGAAGGAGGTTTTTAAGGATCCTGCTATTTGCAAGACTATTGTTGATCAGTTTCCTACTCCTGGTGAGATGGTCCGGGTTGATTGTTTGTCTGATGATTAACTGACTGCGAAGATGAGTGTGCTTCACTGTATGATGATGTCGCATGGTGGTAAGCTTCTTGCTCTGTATTGTGGGCTGAATCAATCTCATGATGAGTACGTGTTATCAACATATTCCAGGCTGAAGGGTTATGAGGAAAAGGCTGCTAGCTTGATTGGGTTAGAGCTTCAAGTATCTACCTTGAATAAGCAGGTTTCTGGACTTAATGATAAGCTTGATACCTCCAATGCTTCCTTTGCTAAGTCCAAGGCCAAGGGAAAGGAGAGGAAGAAAAATATTAAGTCCTTTAGTAAAAGTCTAGATAATTTGCATTCTGAGGTGGCTTGTCTTTTCGCCGCTTTTAATCAAGCTACTATTCTTGAAGCTGAAAGGGATGAGGAGATTTTGCGGCTGAAGGATACTCCTCCAGAATTTTCTTCCTTCTTCCAGGGCCAGTTCCAGGGTTTGGTCCGGACGTTTCTTGCTTCTGATGAGTTTAGTAGAGTTCAAGGTGAACTCTTATCTTTGGTTGCCAGTGCTGGATTTAAGCGTGGGTTGAGTATGCATCGGACTAAGAATGAGTTTGTTGATGTACTGAAGAAGATGGTTAATTTCATGCATGGTGCACATAGGTTTGTTGAAGTCTCCCCCTTGTTGATCAAACTGATTATGCCTTTCTTAACAAGATTTCTGAGCATGCGACTGAACCTCTATCGGTTATCCTTCAGTTTGAGCCTAAGAAATTGGCTCGTTCGGCCAATGTCCTCATTCCAAGGGATACTCGTGTTTCTCCTCCTATTGTAAAGGAGTCAACCGCGACACCTGTTTCCAAATCCTTGGAGTTGTCTGTTAATGTTGTTCCTACCTCATTTGCTGTTGCTTCGAAGCAGAACGAGGAGCAGGTAAATTGTGTTGTTGATGGGTCGGATCTTGAGATGGCTGATGGTGATGCCCCTTCTAAGTCTGGAAGTGTCTTTGTGCAAGGGGTTTCTCGTACTTTGGATGATGTTATGGAGTTGGTGGAGGTAGGGTCGGGGCGTGTTCCCTCCGGTCCTGATGATGTTGTGGTTGCCCTTTCTGCCCATGAGAAAGGTGATAGTTTGGATTCCTCTTCTGTTGTTGTTGAAGAGGCTGCTGTTAACCCCTCTAAGGTTTAGACTTAGTTTTTTCTTTCCTCTTTTTTTTTGTAAGTCCATTTTCTGTTAGAGGAGGGAGCGTGGTATGCCGAAGAACACTTGTTGCTCTGAGATTGGGGAAAACTGACTGTAGATATGTTGTTGTCCATCTAGCGGATCCTGAGTCATGCCACCCGCCCTAAGCTGAATGGCTTCCCCCCTGGGACCTGTAGTATAGCTGGTCAAGCCTCCGTAGGTTCAATAGGCTAAATATTGCTTTCTGAAGCAGACATTATATTATCATTCCTAGCCCTTGAACTTGCCTGGTTACTAGATCGTTAAGTATTGTTTTACTTTATTTGTGTAACCACCGACTACGTTCAGATGATTGTATTGCCGCCTTCATTTGGCTTGTAATAGGTACTTTGTAATATAATTTTCCTTTTAATATAATCCACTCTTTGGTATGTTGGTTTGTTTCTTATAGCTTGCTTGTAATGTTTATACGTTCGTATCTAGCACTTTAGCATTGGTTTATGTCCCAAAACGCCTTATGTTTGCTCCTGCTATATGTTTTTTGTATGGTCTAGACTATTACATCCAGACCACCTCATATACCGGAACAAATGTTTATTAGCTATGTTCGTATATGTTACAAGTTGTTTGTGTTTCCTTCCTCCCTTATTGCTATATGTTCTCTCCATGACGTTGTTGTTCATCGGAGTCCCTTGCTCGGAAGGAGGGATCACTGTATCTCCTCCTCCGGCCTTATGCTAAAGTTTTCGTGTTATAACTTTGCCTTCCCATATGTATTTCGTGTTTATGGGTAAAGTGTGTTCCTTTACTAATATCCGGAGGTAGCGAGCCATCCAAAGTTTACCATGCATCGTGTTTGCATCATTGTTACTTATCCAACAGAATTTGACTTTATCATGCTAGGGTAAAAATCAAATACTTAAATATAAAAATAGAAGGGCCCTCCGAGGTGAGCAAACATTTTGAAAATGGCTACTTTGGATGGGTTACATAGTGCTATTAGGCTACGATTACAAGTCCATTTAGTTACTCCCACTAGCTTCACGGTTGCAGTTTGATTTTGTTCCTGGTGCATTGTTTGTTGCTTTCCCTTTCTTGCTGCTGCTTATCTCTTCTACCGATGGTCTTGTTCTGATACCTACTGATACTTCCTAGTTGAGGAATTCCAGGTTTATGGTTGCCAACCCTGTTAACACTTCTGCTTTTAGGTTTAAGATTTTTAGGAGATGTGTGATTCGGAACCTGTAGAATGGGACCGTTGCATCCATAATTTCCTTTTTGTACCTTCTCTCTTATTCTGTTGCCGGCGTATGGTTGTCTTCTACCTGAGAAACCAATGTTAATGAATCAATGAAGACATGTAAGTACTTCATACCTTGATTAGCAGAGGCAGCTAGTCATGCCAATAGTACTTCACAATCCATGGCATAGTTGGATGCTTTAAACTTCAACCGGATGGCATACGAATACATCTTTTATTCAGGGCTGACCAGGATAATTCCGATGCCTGAACCTTCTTCAATTGCTTCTTTGCCTAGGTATAATCTCCAAGCCCTTGGTATTGGGGTTGAATTTGCTTGAAATCCCCTACTTAGGTCGAGTATCCCCCCTTTGTTTGCATCTGGTGTCTCTTCTACTTGCTCTCCTTGACCAAAGAACTTCTTCACTACCGGTCCTTCAGCCTCCTTTCTTTGGACGTACGAGATGTCATATGTACGCATCTCGGTTACCTATTTTCCCAATCGTCCTTATCTTCCGACAAGTTTTAGTGTTTCTTCCATTGGTCCATCGGTTACCACTTTGACCTTATGCTTTTTAAAGATTTTTTTTAAGGATCTTGTTGTGTGAATTAGTGCTTGCACCTTTTTTCTGTTGGGGTGTAGCATATTTCCATTCCTTGCAGCGGTCGGCTTACATAGAAAACAGGTGTCTGGGTTCCTTCCCTCTCTACCAATAGCACGGAGCTTATTGTCTCATTTCTTTTCCGTATACATAGCATTAGATCTTCTCCTTCTTTTGGGATGGCCAACGTTGGTAACTTACCTAGTTTCCTTTTGATCCTTCGGAAAGCTTCTTCAGCTTCATTCGTCTAGCCATGTCCTTTTGCTATCTCCATTCTTGTTCGGGCCTCACGTATGGGGTGCTTCAGCTCCGCAAGCTTCGGGATGAACTTGCTAATGGCCGTTAGTTGCAAGAACAGGCTTCGTATTTGATTTGGACTTCTTGGGGTGGGGCTTAGGATGATTGCCTGTATTTTTTTGGGTCTGCTCTTAGTCCTTCTTCTGTCACCATATAGCCGAGAAACCTTCCTTCCTTCACTCCGAATGAGGACATGGCCGGATCAATCTTGATGTTTACCCTTTTCAGCTTTCTTAGTGATTTTTTTACATCTTGAACCAGGTCCAACTCACTTTTTCTTTTTACTACTATTTCTTCTAAGTATATTTCCACGTTCCGTCCTCTTTGATCGGTTAAGACCTTTTCCATCATCCTCTGAAGTGTAGCAGCGGAGTTCTTTAATTCTTTTGGTATGTGGGTGAAACAATATGCTCCTTCTTCCGTATGAAACCCAGTCTTTTCTTCGTCCTCTTCCGCCATTCTTATTTGGCTGTATTCTTTTGGAAGTTGGAGGAAGCATTTATACGGATATCCCATTAAAGATGCTAGATTTTCTCCTTCCTCCGGAAAGGGATACATGTCCTTGGCACAGGCTTTGTTAAGACCAGAGTAATCTATCTGTACTTTCCAGGTTCCATTTGTTAGTTTGATTGGTATCGCATTGGTGATCCACTCGGGGTGTAGAACCTTTCTAATTAGTCCTTCCCTTAACCAACGGAACACATTTTCTTTCAGTGCTAGTCTTCCTTCAGGTGCTACGGGTCGTCTCTTATGAACCACTGGTTCAGCAAGGAGATATATTTTCAATTGATGCTCCATGACGAATCGTGGAACAGCTGTTCTTTTTTATCTAATCCATGTGAATACCTCCATGTTTTCCCGCACAACGTCTGCCAGTAGTTGCTTACAGTTGGTTGTCAACGTGGCTCCCATCGTTACGTATTGGTCCGGGCATTCCTGGCTGATGGTGAACACTTCTTCTGTGCCCTCTTTGTTCCGCGTTCTTCCAAGTGACATTGGATCCGAAGTAGGCCTTGCGGGGTTACCTTTTGATCTTAGGATTACTTGCTCCCTTATCCTGGACATTTTCTCTTCATGTTGACGCCATTGTATCTCCTTCCATGAACCCTGCACCCTCTCTAGATGCTTGCATTCTCGTAGAGCCTCTCTACTAGTTTCCATTGTTACAATTCCCTAGCTAGTAGGGAATTTGATCATGGAGTGGATGGTAGAACCTACTGCCTCAAGGCTTCTCATTCTGGTCTTTCCTATTATGATGTTGTATGGTGAACGACACTTTGTTATTGCAAACTCCATAAGCACCGTCTTACTTCTTCCTTCCCTTCCCATAGTTACTCGAAGGTCTATTACCCTAGGCGGTGGTATGTTTCTCTCGAAAAACCTATCATCAGAGTCTGGCACCTTCGGAGTCTCGACCGGATGTTGACATCGAGTTTTCTGAATCAGTGCTCATACATGATTTCTGACTGGTTGAGAATGATCCGGTACATGGGACACATTACAACATCATATGAAGCAGTGTTTTGAAACCCGGTTCGACCCGGCCAGGTCAACCGGTTGAACCGGTTCCGGCCGAAAAAACGAGTCAAATTAAACCGGGTTTCATATTTTCGAAACCCGGTTTGACCCGCCGGGTTCGGAGTGACCCGGGTCAACCCGGGTCATGAGACCCGGCCGGGTTTCAGTTTTTTCGTATTTTTTTATAAATAAAACATGGATTTACAACAGACGTACCAGATGAATAATTAGAAACCATTCATGTGACTTAGATGAGCTGATCGAATGGCTTCTGCAACCACAGCAGTTCAGGACCCTTCACCTTCATGATAATGACTCATGAAACCATCAGTTCAGACTCGTGCCAAACCTCCTTCTTACACACCATTTGTTACTCACCTTTGATATCTGACTGGGATTTGTTATTTCAACCAATTTTATGATTCACTTATACCCCCACTTATTTTGATTTACAAGCACCAGAAGGTATTGCTGCTCTCCTAATCTTGAAGTATGCACCTGAACTGCTGTGTCAACTGGCTCACACCTTCCTCAAACTACAGGTTGATCAAGATGCACCATCACCAAGTAACTCTCATACAACATAAGAAACTCAAACTCCTATTATTTCTCATGATGTTGAAATATATAATCAGATATTGAAGTTGCACATATGGGTAATGATCGTACTTTGGTATTATTCAATTCAGAAGATACTTCTAATCAAATTCCTCATCATTCGGATGTTATTCATACAATTGTGCCTCCCGATCACCAAGTTTCTGAACACAATAGCAAATGGACTAAGGATCACCCACTTGAGAATATAATCGGTGATCTCGACAGACCAGTTTCCACACGACTACAAATCCATGAACAAGCCTTATTCTACTACTATGATGCCTTTTCACATCAGTCGAACCTAAGAACTACAATGACGCATTACACACAAGCATGTGGATTGAAGCGTAATGCAAGAGGAACTTCATGAATTTGAACGTCTTTGAAGTTTGGGAACTTGTCCTCCTCCTTGATAAAGCATTTGTCATCACCTCTTAAGTGGATCTATAAGGTTAAAGCTTGATAAGTTAGGAAGTGGGGGGTATTCTAAAAAACAGGCTCGGTTTGTCACATCGTGGATAGCGCCAAGAGAGGGAAAACGATTTGAAAGAGTCCTTCGCTCCTTTGCAAGATTAGACGGCTTATAAACATTTATCTAGCGTTATGCTGCTCAAATTAATCATGGTCATCTATCAAATGTATGTTGAAGACATACGTTTCTGAATGGTTTTATCTGCGGGAAGAGGTTTATGTTAGCCAACCAGATGGATTTGTGGATCCAGACAAACCTAACTACGTGTACAAGCTTAAGAAAGCTCTTTATGGGTTGAAACAAGCTCCACGCGTGTGGTATGATATGATTTCTTCATCCTGATATCCAATACTTCTCAAAGGCTCAGTGATTCCTAACACTGTTCATTTTTCCGTAGAGAAGGCAAGGAACTACTACTGGTACAAATCTATGTCGATGATATTATCTTTGCTGCATCTACTCCTGACCTTTGTGATCTATTCGCTAAAATAATGTGTTTTAAAATTCAAGATGGTCGAGAATGGTTAAAATCTCATTTTTCTAGGACTACAGAATATCTCAAAGTCCCAGAGCATCTTCATAAACCAATCTAAATATGCTCTTGAATCACTAAAGTAATATGGCATTGATATCTTGTGACCGCAGTGGATACTCCTATGGGTGAGAAGTCCAAACTGGATGAGGATACTAGAAGGGAAAGAAGTAAGTTTCCAATCACACTTATCGAGGTTATGATGGCACCACTCCTTTATCACTCTGACCACAATTTGCTATATGCATGTGTGCCCGAAATCAGGCTTGGCCTACCGAAAAGCACTTAAATGCGGTAAATAAGGATCATTCAGGTAATCTAAAGGAACCGACATCGGGGACCTTTAGGTATCCGAAGGATCTTCCTTGCACTAACAGCCTTAGCAGATGCTGATCATGCTGTAAGTCAAGATTACACTCCGTAGCAAATCTGGCAGCAATTAACAACTTTTGGTGAGATACTTGTAAGCGGTCTACTAAAAGGCGAAAGCGTTGCGATATCCAGTATGGAAGCTGAATATATTTTTGTCCCGATTGTTTTACTCAAGTCCTTTGGATAGATCACAACTTAACCCGACTATGGCTTTGGATCCAATAAAATTCCAATTAACTTGTGATAACAAAAGCTTATGCCTTATGCTGCAACAACGTTCAACATTCCAGATCCAAGCATATAAACATCAGATTTCACTTCATCAAGGAGCATGTTGAAAATGGTGTGATCGAACTTTACTTTGTCAATACGGTATCAATTGGCGGACATCTTCACTAAAGCGCTTGGCCGAGAAAGAATTAAGTTTCTAATCAACAAGCTGGGTATGCGAAGTTTTACGCCGGAGACTCTGAAAAAAAATATTGGCGAGATTACGTGACAAATAGTGGTGTACCCTATTCGTGAATATACTATTGTTATCATAATGTATATAATATAACTCAGAAAAACCAAAAATATTTTCTTTTTATATAATTTTTTTCAAAAACAAAATACAAAATTGAAAAATGAGAAAAATACAAAAAGATGTTTTCAAAAGGCATGTCTTCTGAAAATTGATAACATTTACGGTCTTAGAAATATCATTCAACAATGATACGAGCCTGTAAATGAAGTTTGAGCGGAAGTTTCAAATGTTTTCAAAACATGCCAAATGGCTTGCTATTATTTCTGATAGTAACCCACTTTTCACCCTGAGGAAAACATGTCATCAAAAAGACAGTTGTTCCTAACAACGGGAATTTATTCTCGGGCATGGTCTACTTTATGACCATACAAAGGCTTGTGATTACTTTGCATCACAACCCATGCTTCCTATATCAAATGAGTGTACGTTTCAATGCATTTATTGGTCAAAATAAGAGAAATCTTATTTTTATTAGTAAACAGTTGTCTTAACAATGAATCAGTGTTTTCAGTAATCACAAAAAGATTTTCAAAGACAATTCGACCACTCACTTAATGACAACAGCTCTTTAAATAGAAAATAGGTCATTATTTGAGGGGGAGAATGCGTCATCAAATAATCTTTTAAAGAAAGAGTCTTTTCAAAATAAGTCACGGAATAAAACGTATAAAGTTCTAGTAATGACGGATCACAATTTTAAAAGAGGGTTTAAAGTATTTTAACTACACAAGCTTATTAAATGTCAATTTGTTTTCTAAACATTATGACTTATTTGCAATATCAGACTTAGTTGATTCTCACGTAATGATTAATCTATCAATTCTTCGAACACAACTCAAGATTATCTTTGAGTATACTAGGTTTTTGCTGATTCCAAGGTATCAAAACCAAAGCAAGGGGGAAGGAATAAGATATACAAGAAAAATAATAAGTACAAGTGATAGAAATCAACCCTATTCCAATTTAGGTCCATTCCCGGAAGACAAATGTCATAACCGCGAGAAGAAAATACATTAGTTAACTTGTTAAATATTCGGGTTGCACTATTTCAACTACATGAGTGTTAAGATATCATGGGCATTCAAGTATGCATCATATACATACTAGGGGAAGATTGTTTGTAAGAAGATTTATTCTAACAAGAAGTATAGTTTACAGATTCAATTAATGCTTCCTTAAATGGTCAACACTAAGTTTATTTATAAAAGGATAGAAATATTTGAAAAAGAGGTACGATATAGGTTATGATTATTATGATAGATCCTTCAGTTATTCCCACTATTCGGCTGGAAGAAATGTGTACATTTGGAACTTAGTTGACTTAGGTGTTATCATTTCGACTACTTAGAGGGAATAATTGTGACATCCGGGACTTAATTAACTTTGGTGTTACAATTTATATCATAAATATCATGTAAGGAGAAATGCGGACATCCGGGACTTAATTGTCTTTGGTGTTTCGGTTTCGAATTAATTGTGTACTTCAGATATTTGAGCTTCATACATCAAGACCTCTTTACACGGCTTGCAAGAAAGATTTGAATCTACTCAAGAAAGGATTGCTGGTTTAGGGGGAAGCTAAGACAACTTCAACACCAACATCACCAACCACACAAGCTCAAGTTACATATGTTTCTGAATCTGTTTCATACTCGAAGCTTGACTTTCATAACTTGGAAAGAAAGTTGAAGCAATGCCGAAGAGTGCTTGGACAGAGAAAGATCAAATCGACATCTTCTTGAAAGAAAGAAGGTTAATGAGGAGCTTCAAAATGTTCGTTGGTGGGAGATTGTACGAAGGAAACCTACGGCTGCGACAAAGGACCATAATGATTCATCATATGTTGTTCTCAACCTTAAAAGGTCAATCCTCGTAAATAATTTTATCTTGTGAATATGTTAATAACTAGTGTAGATTTTTGGTGAAAAATAAGATGTGCTCGAGTATAAATTTTTCAAGAATTTCTTAGTGAATTTAAAATCTTTCAATATTATACACGTCCACCATTCTATCAAAACCCTCAACAGTTTAGGGGGAGCAAAAATATGTTCCATTCTGCTAGAATAACATCGTTTGTCCTCCGAATGGTTAATCAATTGATATCCAAAAAATCAAGGGAATAAACATTTAAGATAAGGGGAGAAAATGTGATTAAACCTGGAACGTAATGTATATTGACCAAATAATCAATTAAATGGTCTCATACACTTCCACACTTAGCATGTACTAAGATTAGGATGCACAAGTTAAGGGGAGCTTTAGTGAAAATAAAAACATTACAAAGTGTAAACCTTTTGAATATTTATTCAAACACTTTGAATGAATATTTATCCAATTATTTTGGTTTGTAATGGTGATGGATACCTAAAAAGCCCGACCGATGTACATAATTTATGGATATAAAAGGTGGTTAGTATATGTATTCAAAATCCAATAATCCATCCTAGAACCGGAGGAATCTACCCAGGGATAACCACTAGTTTTAGTGTAGAATCCGTTAGTATGGATTAAAAAGGAAAAAAGTGAGAATCGTGAATAAATACCGACTGAGATGGAGCTAACACTGAACAAACCCAACAAGGTGTTAGTAAGAAGTCTCGGTAAAACATTGAAGGGGTTGAAGAATGAAAGAAAGAAAGGATAAATGGTGAAAAAAAGAAGCTCTCCAACACATAGGCAGAAACGGTCAATACATAAGTTGTCGTAACACTAAGTGTTGTTTGACCATTGAAGACTGTCATGTACCCAGTGATGCTATTGCACAACCCGCCCTAGCCACTCCAAGGTCTCTAAAAAGACCTCTTGTTTTCATTTCTATCTCACAGGAGATCTACAACTCATTTCTATTAGACTATCTCACTCCGAGTTAGTTATATTGAAAAGGTGGCAGTCTCTACGCAGCCATCCGATCGACTAAAATTAAAAGTGCACTACTGATTCTAGAGCCAATAAGAGATCATCCATTAATCTCATTAGGAACACTGTTCATAAATTTTAGCTTGTTATTTCACACAATGTGAATATCAATAATATCATTAAAGTCCTTCGCAAGATCCTTGTGATTTTGCCAGAACATCCGAGTAATACTTAGGTATTCACAATAAAGATGGAAACCCTGCTTGGGCCAACATCAAACAAGCTCATGCTAGGTGACTTGTGCGAATCTTATGAATCAAGCTTGTGAACAACTGGAAAGCAACAACTGTGCGATTCTATAAGAATCAAACTTGTTCCAGGTTATGGATCAACGGTTAAAGAATTTTGAATTGCTTAAAACTCTCGATGTGTCACAAAACCACTTTAGCAAGTGACGCATTGATTGATTTTCAAATCGATTTTCTATATCAATCGGTGAGATAGTAACTCACTGGTTCACTCTTATCGTGTTGTCTGCTTTGAGACGTTCTGATTATGAGAACATGCTGAGTACGATGAATCTAATACTTATGTGTTAGAAAACTTCAATACTACAGCTGGAAATCCTGTCAAGAAGATTCTTCTTAAATTGAATCTATCTGATCACAGGTCGATCCTTACGGATTTTAAGGTTACTTCAACCAAATCTGGGCGAATGACAAAGCCATATTCGCCCCCCCCCCCCCCCCTGCTTATTGTCTAACTGTTTTATGTAGGCTATTCTAAGATGGTGGTGGAAACCCTGATTCCAGCTGTCTCATAATAATCCAAAGCCACATGCTCATACCCGATAGACTAACATAAGGAGCTTAATGAACATCTGCAAATACATATTTCAAGACTCCTCTACTCTAATACCCGAATGTCTTACTCGAAATTGACGAAAGTATTCTTAGTTAACAATCTCAGAGAAAGATGTAGCATTAAAGCTGTCCAAAATCAACAAATCGAAGAATGGGTATGACAATGTCAGTCCAGAAGTCACAAGTCCAAAAGAATGCAAAGTTTTCAAGATGCGAAGATATTGTGCTTGTATTGAGAACATCAATATGCCAAGATCACAATGTCAAATACAAATTCAAGGAACAAGCTCCAATCCAAAATCAATGAATCACTACAGACATATTCACAAGGAGAAAGTCAAAAAGACGAGCTAAAGACTAAGACAAGCATGTATGCTAGGCTAAAGTTTGTAAAATGGAGTGACCTCCCTAGGGGGAGATTGTTGGAAACACAAAAAGTGTCGGTACACTTCCAAGTGTAATAGTCTTAGCTCGTATTTTATGAATGATTAGAATAGTAATCTATCCGGGACCCAATGACCCATGGGAGAACCCATCATAGCCCATGGGCCGGCTATAGGAACGCTATATAACCCTCTCCAACCTTAGAAGAGGTTGGTTGTTTCATTTTCCATTACACACACTTAATACAATTCATCCATTCCATTCATTCTCTCTCTCTACCATCACAACCCACATCTCTCTCTTGTTCTTGGTTTGATCATAAGATTACATGTTTTCTACAGTACCAAATCTTTCTTCTTTCCTTCTTACTTTTCATTATGGCTAAAATGGATCTGGATCTGTACCATTCCCGCACTCAAACACCCCAACAATCTGAACGAACTAATTAACAAATATCAGCATCCCACATGATCTTCCACCCTTGGTTGTTCCTCTGAAAATTTGTGATGTCCGAGCTTTTTAGACGATGCCCATTGTATTTATCATAAGATGTATTGATTTATCTGGTGTTTAATTCCTTTTTCATCGTTCTTCTGCCCTCATCACACATTACAAGGTTTACTTCTCTCTATTGGGTCATCTTGGTCAAATAAGTCATTACCTTTGAGGAGTATTCCAGTCTTTGCAGATAGAGCCGACGGTGACCTTGTTTAGGGTTTTTTAGACTTTATGCAAACAAGGTGATTGGTTTTCATTTTCCAAGCGTCGTGCCCCTTCTCTGGTCTGTATTGATGACAACCGTTCTTGTATGAAGCATTGGAAGAGTGGCTTCTTTTTTATTGATCGGCGGGCTATTTCGGATGCTATGGTTTGGAGACATCTGGATGCAGCTATTGACGATCCAAGACCCGCTACTGGTTCTTTTAACATAGCTGATGTGCGCCATCTGAGCGATCATGTTGTAAATCTGAGGGATAAATTCCAGAGGGTGTTTTCGTTATTATCTGGTTAGGTATCGAGTATGGAAGACGTATTTGTGATCACGGTGCTTAAGGGTGCCATGGAAATAGTATTAGCGGGTGGTGAACTGTTATTGTTATATCACTTGTCTTATGTTGCTTTCATTTATTGTTGTTTTTTCTTTTTTGCAGTTATGGGCATTCATGATTTTCTCTGCCTTCCTGAGTGGACCGGTGCTGAGGTCCAGGAGGAGCCCCATCTTGATGTTAGACCAACCCTTCAAAGGCTTCCCTTTTATTGGTACTCCTTCTGCTACGGCCAATGCTGTTATTCCTGAACCTGCTCCATGGAATCTTGCCTAGGTACCCCTAGTTCTAAGATTGTTGCTAAGGCTAAAGCTTCTCAAAAGCGAAAGGCCTCTACTTCTAGTGCTGCTTCAAGCCATGTTGCTAAGTGTACTAGGTCTTCTTGGCTTACAATCTTCCGGTGTACTACTCGATCCTAGTTTTTTATATATGTGACTGACTCTGATGGTGAGTGATGGTGATGATGATGATTGTGTTGAGATTCTATTGGTTACCCCTCTTCGTTCTGCTGCTGTGATCCCTCTTTTAGGGAACCAGGGTCGAAGCTCCACTGCTCCTAATGCTAAAGGCTCTAATACTCGAGGTAATTGCTTTTGATATCTAACTTTTTTCTTCCCGAACTATCTTCTTCTTTGTCTTAATTGTGTTTTTTATTTTTCTATCAGATTCTCAGGGTAAGGGCCTTATGTTGATGATTCTGTTGCACCACTGGTGGTGCGAGCCGACCGAGACCATCCTTCAGACATGTTCCTTCATTTAGGAATGTTTTTGGTGATGCTATTCATACGGACTTCTTTCCCTTTTCTGTCGGTCCTTATTATGCCACGTATCCTAAGGACGGTGTTGCTAGGAATTGTGAGTTTACTCGGGAGGTGTGGGATGCTCCATACTGGCCTACTTTTAGAGTTCTGACAAAGGAGGTTTTTAAGGATCCTTCTATTTGCAAGACTATTGTTGATCGGTTTCCTACTCTTGGTGAGATAGTCTGGGTTGAGAGTTTGTCTGATAATCAACTGACTACAAAGATGAGTATGCTTCATTGCATGATGATGGCACATGGTGGTGAGCTCCTTGCTCGCTATCGTGGGTTGAATCAATCTCATGATGAGTACGTGTTATCAACATATTCCAGGCTGAAGGGTTATGAGGAAAAGGCTGCTAGCTTGATTGGGTTAGAACTTCAAGTATCTACCTTAAAGAAGCAGGTTTCTGGACTTAATGATAAGCTTGCTACCTCTGATGCTTCCTTTGCTAAGTCCAAGGCCAAGGGAAAGGAGAGGAAGAAAAAGATTAAGTCCCTTAGTAAAAGTCTGGATAATTTGCATTTTGAGGTGGCTCGTCTTTCCGTCGCTTTTAATCAAGCTACTCCTCTTGAAGCTTAAAGGGATGAGGAGATTTTGCGGCTGAAGGCTACTCCTCTAGAATTTTCTTCCTTCTTCCGGGGCCAGTTCCAGGGTTTGATCCGGACGTTTCTTGCTTCTGATGAGTTTAGTAGAGTTCAAGGTGAACTCTTATCTTTGGCTGCCAGTGTTGGATTTGAGCGTGGGTTGAGTATGCATCGGACTAAAAGAGTTTGTTTGATGTACTGAAGAAGATGGTATTCACATGGTGCACATAGGTTTGTTGAAGTCTCCCCCTTGTTGATCAAACTGATTATGCCTTTCTTAACAAGATTTCTGAGCATGCGACTGAACCTCTATCGGTTATCCTTCAGTTTGAGCCTAAGAAATTGGCTCGTTCGGCCAATGTCCTCATTCCAAGGGATACTCGTGTTTCTCCTCCTATTGTAAAGGAGTCAACCGCGACACCTGTATTTAGTTCCAATCCTTGGGGGGGGTTTGTCTGTTAATGTTGTTCCTACCTCATTTGCTGTTGCTTCGAAGCAGAACGAGGAGCAGGTAAATTGTGTTGTTGATGGGTCGGATCTTGAGATGGCTGATGTGATGACCCCTTCTAATCTGAAGTGTCCTTGTGCAAGGTTTTCTCGTACTTTGGATATGTTATGGAGTTGTGGAGTTGGGTCGGGGCGTGTTCTCCGGTCCTGATGATGTTGTGGTTGCCCTTTCTGCCCATGAGAAAGGTGATAGTTTGGATTCCTCTTCTGTTGTTGTTGAAGAGGCTGCTGTTAACCCCTCTAAGGTTTAGACTTAGTTTTTTCTTTCCTCTTTTTTTTGTAAGTCCATTTTCTGTTAGAGGAGGGAGCGTGGTATGCCGAAGAACACTTGTTGCTCTGAGATTGGGGAAAACTGACTGTAGATATGTTGTTGTCCATCTAGCGGATCCTGAGTCATGCCACCCGCCCTAAAAAGGCAGAATGGCCTTCCTCCCCCCTGGGACCTGTAGTATAGCTGGTCAAGCCTCCGTAGGTTCAATAGGCTAAATATTGCTTTCTGAAGCAGACATTATATTATCATTCCTAGCCCTTGAACTTGCCTGGTTACTAGATCGTTAAGTATTGTTTTACTTTATTTGTGTAACCACCGACTACGTTCAGATGATTGTATTGCCGCCTTCATTTGGCTTGTAATAGGTACTTTGTAATATAATTTTCCTTTTAATATAATCCACTCTTTGGTATGTTGGTTTGTTTCTTATAGCTTGCTTGTAATGTTTATACGTTCGTATCTAGCACTTTAGCATTGGTTTATGTCCCAAAACGCCTTATGTTTGCTCCTGCTATATGTTTTTTGTATGGTCTAGACTATTACATCCAGACCACCTCATATACCGGAACAAATGTTTATTAGCTACGTTCGTATACATTACAAGTTGTTTGTGTTTCCTTCCTCCCTTATTGCTATATGTTCTCTCCATGACGTTGTTGTTCATCGGAGTCCCTTGCTCGGAAGGAGGGATCACTGTATCTCCTCCTCCGTCCTTATGCTAAAGTTTTTCAGTGTTATAACTTTGCCTTCCCATATGTATTTCGTGTTTATGAGGTAAGTGTGTTCCTTTACTAATACCCGGAGGTAGTGAGCCATCCGGAGCTTACCATGCTTCGTGTTTGCATCATTGTTACTTATCCAACATAATTGACTTTATCATGTTAAGGTAAAGATCAAATATTTAAATATAAAAATAGAAGGGCCCTCCGAGGTGAGCTAACACTTTGAAATGCTACTTTTGGGGATGGGTACAAGTGCTATTAGTGCTACAAAACAAGTCCATTTAGTTACTCCACTAGCTTCACGATGCAGTTTTGATTTGTCCTGTGCAATTGTTTGTTGCTTTCCCTTTCTTGCTGCTGCTTATCTCTTCTACCGATGGTCTTGTTCTGATACCTACTGATACTTCCTAGTTGAGGAATTCCAGGTTTATGGTTGCCAACCCTAGTTAGACACTTCTCTGCTTTTAGGTTTAAGATTTTTAGGAGATGTGTGATTCGGAACCTGTAGAATGGGACCGTTGCATCCATAATTTCCTTTTTGTACCTTATCTCTTATTCTGTTGCCGGCGTATGGTTGTCTTCTACCTGAGAAACCAATGTTAATGAATCAATGAAGACATGTAAGTACTTCAATACCTGATTAGCAGAGGCAGCTAGTACAAGCCAATATTACTTTCACAAACCAATGGCATAGTTGATGCTTAAACTTCAACCGGATGGCAATACGAAACTATCTTTTTATTCAGGGCTGACCAGGAAAATTCCGATGCCTGAACCTTTTTAATTGCCTTTCTTGCATAGGTAGTATAATCGCCAGACCCTTGGTAAATTGTTTATGAATATTGCTTGAAATACCCCAACAAAGGTTTTAGTTATCCCCCCAATGTTGCATCTGGTGTCTCTTCTACTTGCTCTCCTTGACCAAAGAACTTCTTCACTACCGGTCCTTCAGCCTCCTTTCTTTGACTTCGAGATTGATCATATGTACCATCTCGGGTAGCCCATTTTGGAGTGGATTTGTGCTTGGATTATTAATTGGTTTTTTTTCCCCAATCATCCTAAATCTTCCGACAAGTTTTAGTGTTTCTTCCATTGGTCCATCGGTTACCACTTTGACCTTATGCTTTTTAAAGATTTTTTTCAAGGATCTTGTTGTGTGAATTAGTGCTTGCACCTTTTTTTCTGTTGGGGTGTAGCATATTTCCATTCCTTACAGCGGTCGGCTTACATAGAAAACAGGTGTCTGGGTTCCTTCCTTCTCTACCAATAGCACGGAGCTATTGGTCTTGTTTCTTTCCGTATACATAGCATTAGATCTTCTCCTTCTTTTGGGATGGCCAACGTTGGTAACTTGCCTAGTTTCCTTTTGATCCTTCAGAGAGCTTCTTCAGCTTCGTTCGTCCAGCCAGATCCTTTTTCTGTCTCCATCCTTGTTCGGGCCTCACGTATGGGGTGCTTCAGCTCTGAAAGCTTCGAGATAAACTTGCTAATGGTTGTTAGCTGCAAGCATAAGCTTCGTATTTGATTTGGGCCTCTTGGGGTAGGGCTTAGGATAATCGCCTGTATTTTTTAGGTCTGCTTTTAGTCCTTCTTGTGTTACCATATAGCCGAGAAACCTTCCTTCCTTCACTCCGAATGAGGACATGGCCGGATCAATCTTGATGTTTACCCTTTTCAGCTTTCTTAGTGATTTTTGTACATCTTGAACCAGGTCCGGCTCACTTTTTCTTTTTATTACTATTTCTTTCAAGTATATTTCCACGTTCCGTGCTCTTTGATCGGTTAAGACTTTTTCCATCATCCTCTGAAGTGTAGCAGCGGAGTTCTTTAATTCTTTTGGCATGTGGGTGAAACATATACCTTTCTTCCGTATGAAACCCAGTCTTTTCTTTGTCCTCTTCCGCCATTCTTATTTGGCTGTATTCTTTTGGAAGTTGGAGGAAGCATTTATACGAATATCCCATTAAAGATGCTAGATTTTCTCCTTCCTCCGGAAAGGGATACATGAACTTGGCACAGGCTTTGTTAAGACCAGAGTAATCTATCTGTACTTTCCAGGTTCCATTTGTTAGTTTGATTGGTATCGCATTGGTGATCCACTCGGGGTGTAGAACCTTTCTAATTAGTCCTTCCCTTAACCAACGGAACACCTTTTCTTTCAGTGCTAGTCTTCCTTCAGGTGCTATGGGTCGTCTCTTATGAACCACTGGTTCAGCAAGGGGGTATATTTTCAATTGATGCTCCATGACGAATCGTGGAACAACTGTTCTTTTTTATCTAATCCATGTGAATACCTCCATGTTTTCCCGCATAACATCTGCCAGTAGTTGCTTACAGTTGGTTGTCAACGTGGCTCCCATCGTTACGTATTGGTTTGGGCGTTCCTGGCTGATGGTGAACACTTCTTCTGTGCCCTCTTTGTTCCGCGTTCTTCCAAGTGACATTGTATCCGAAGTAGGCCTTCTTTCGGGGTTACCTTTTGATCTTAGGATTACTTGCTCCCTTATCCTGGACATTTTCTCTTCATGTTGACGCCATTGTATCTCCTTCCATGAACCCTGCACCCTCTCTCGATGCTTGCATTCTCATAGAGCCTCTCTACTAGCTTCCATTGTTATGATTCCCTAGCTAGTAGGGAATTTGATCATAGAGTGGATGGTAGAACCTACTGCCACGAGGCTTCTCATTTTGGTCCTTCATATTATGATGTTGTATGGCGAACGACACTTTGTTATTGCAAACTCCATAAGCATCGTCTTACTTCTTTCTTCCCTTCCCATAGTTACTCGAAGGTCTATTACCCCAGGCGGTGGTATGTTTCTCTCAAAAAACCTATCATCGGAGTCTTGACCGGATGTTGACATCGAATTTTCTGAATCAGTGCTCATACATGATTTTTGACGAACTTCCACTGTCAACAAGGATCCTTCAGACTTGATTTCCTTCTATTATTCCTTTTAATATGATGGGTTCGTCCGTCAATTGACTCCGGAAGATTGCTGGGAAGGTGAGTTCATTCATCATACCGGACCTCCCTTCTTCAAAAGGTCTCTTGCGGTTTCCTTCTTCCCTTATCATGTTTATGACTTTCACATCGTTCCTTCCCTGGTTCCCATTCCGCTGGTTGTTCCGGCGAATGTCCTTCACTAGATGAGCCAATTTCCCTGAGGCCACGGCTTCCTCTATTTGCTTCTTTAACTGATAACAGTCGTTAGTGTTGTGGCCTCTGTCCCCATGATAGTCACAGAACTTATTCAAGTTTTACTTTTCGGGAGTTCCGATCAAAGTAGGTGGTTATGGGAAGCTCACGCTTTCCATGGCGAGGATTTCTCTAGGAGTCTTGGTAAGCGGGGTGAAAGTATCTTTCCTGGGATAAGGAGTGTACACCCCCATATTCCTTCGTGCTTCCCTAGGGCCGCCCCTATTTCTTGCTCTTTCAGGTCCTCTGGTCCATGCCGGGCAAACGTATCATTTGTCCGCTTGGGAAGGACGGACCATTTCTGCCGACCCAGCGGCCATTTCTCCCCTAATGAAGGACCTGACCCTTTCAAACATTTCATCCACCGTTTTGGGTATTTTGTCATTGAGCTTCTTGGCAAGTTTCAGATGACCATGACCGTGCATAAAAGCTGAGATGCATAGGACCGGAGGAACTCCCTTTATGTGTGAGCTTTCAGATTTAAACCGGTCCATGAAAGCTTGCAAACCCTCATTCTGCCGTCTTTTAATGCCGTGAATTTCTGTGGGGTCTTTAGCATATCTTTTTTGTTGCGAAAATTCTTCCAAGAACTTCTGACTTAGCTCCTCGAAACTGTCTACACCTCTTAGGGTCCAGGTCGTCGAACCAGTTTTGTGCCGCTCCTCCTAGGGTTTGACAGAACATTTTGCACAAAATGGGCATCGATCATTCTTCTTGTTCGGCCGCCGCTAAAAATATACCTAAATGGTCCTCCGGATCTTTATTTCCTTCGTATACCCTGATATTCCGGGGAAGTTTTGCCCTCTTATGATATTTGAAATGAGTTATTCTTTGGGTAAAAGGAGTGGGTTTAGGCCTTTGTAGGGTGAATTTAGGTCTTCAAAAGCATCATCCGAACCTTCCTCATATTCGGAGTCTGAGCTCGTCTCTAAGTGTCCGGACCTCTTTCTTCTGGGCTTGGACCTTTCTCTTCTTGCCTTTTCCTTGGTCGTGCTCCGGTCCTTCAACCTTCTAGACCTTCTTGTATTGGCTCTTTATTCTTGGAGGGAGTCTTCTGACTTTTAATGGTAGAGCGAGTTTGTCTGTGAGTATCAGATGTGCCGGAGGATTCGAGAGAAAATCGATCAGAAAATCCTTTGGCTAATGACCCGACCGGAGCTTCTTTGTCAGAATCAGCATAGGCAAGTTTTCTTGGTGTGGCTTTCATCTTGGCTTGCTGGTCATGTTCTTTGATCATGGTTCTTAATATATCAATGTTTTCCTTGATGAAGGCCGGAGAAGGAGAAGGGGTTTTTTGCGTTTGTAGGACTGGTTCGGTATGTCCCTCATGGGTTTCCATTCCTACGTCCCTTGTCGTCGCTCCCTGAAATTTCTCCCCCATAGGCTGCGAGTCAATCATGCCTCCTTCTTTTAGGTAGATTGGGATTCTGAGTCCCACGGATGGCGCCAAATGTTGAGGTAAATTTACGTGGGCTGCTTGAGCTTGATAAAAGTGACCTCAGTGGTAGTAAAGATCGTGTTCAGCTTGGTTCCTCCGGAGCATAGTCCTTCGTCTCCTAGCTGAAAATAAGAAAGAACACCGTTATCTCGCCCTGGGGTGTGAGTCCGGGACCAACTTCGGCGTGAGAGTAAGTACAATGATTGTGAGATAAATGTGGAGAACGTAAACTGTGGTCCGGAAAGGTGTTGTGTCCTTCGTCTTGGGGAAATGAGCCCTCCCTTTATACTGTTTGGGATTCACTACAAGACATAACCGTGGGGCTCTCTCTTGGTACAAACTGTTAGCCATGTGTCATACCAAGGACTGTGGTCCTTCGCGAGGATTGAACCTTTGTCGATTTGCCCTTAGGTACCGCTGTATTAAGACGGAGCTAATAACTCTGGACCTGATATGTCCTTCGACATACCAGCTTCTCTGGAATTCTAGTGGTGACTCCGGACCTAATTTTTCCTTCGATAAGTCAGCATCTCCGGAGCGTTTGTTTAATTTAGCCCGTGTTAGTTTGGCAGAAGCATCTAAGCCGGTTTTATCCTTTGGACGTTCCGGGGGAGACTATACCTCATCATATACCAAAACTCGAAACCACTAACCGCTAAACCCTATAGCAAAAACCTTGAACCCTCTTCCCTAACCACTAAACCCTATAACCCTAAACCCCTAACCACTAAACCTTATACCAAAAACCCCCCCAAAACCCCTAACTGCTAGGTATAATATCACAAGTGATATATACATAAACTTTAAAATCTATACCAAAAACCAAAATCCCTAACCACTAAACCATGTACCAAAAACCCTAAACGCCTACCATTAGGTATAATATCACAAGTGATATATACATAAACTTTAAAATATATACCAAAAACCCTAAACCCCTAACTACTAGGTATAATATCAAAAGTGATATATACATAAACTTTAAAATCTATAACAAAAACCTTAAACCTTATACCAAAACCCCAAAACCCCTAACAACTAGGTATAATATCACAAGTGATGTATACATAAACTTTAAAACCTACACCAAAATCCCTAAACCCTTAACCACTAAACCCTATACCAAAAACCCTAAATAGCTAACCAATAAACTCTATACCAAAACCTTAAACTTAGACCACTGAACCGGGCGGGGGAGCACGGGGCTAGCACGGCGTGGCTATATCCGCGATAAACTTCGGCCTAAAAGGCTTCCCTCCCGTTGACCGACTGAGGGACGCGCGGCCTCTCTCCTATCTTGTCCAGCGGGGTGAATCCCTTGGGAAATAGGCGTCCCGCTAGAACCACTATATGTATATAATATCACGAGTGATTAGAATGACACAAACATGCGAGCTAAAATCCATAAAAAGAAGTACTAGAGGGGCTTATACCGAAAGAAGCTTGTGGGTCACTGCGCGGGGCGCCCTAAGACACGCTCAAGTCTCTATAGAAGGCCTATAAAACTCAAATCACCAAAATCTCCCTACCCTAGAGTCTAGTTATTATATACATCTATACGAAGTGTGAAGTAGTATACAGAAAGCCTGGTTTAGATACATTACATGAAGACTTTTGGTATAAAAGAAGGGTATTTAAGTGAGTCACGCGGATAGAGAGAGCATTTAACTGGCTATATGGTATAAAAGGCGTTAGACAGTGTAGAAAGGAACCCTTTAAGGATTTCTATGCTACCGTCGCACATGAAGCTTTATTGTCACCAGTAACTATACACCCTAGAGAGATTTTTCTGAAATATAAGGGCAATGCCTCAGGTTATAGTCTAAGCCACTCACCCTTCGTACAGAGTTGTATAGGATTTTGGTGTAGTGATTTTATACAAAACAAATTCGCGTCGATTATCCGTAGTCTAAATTAAATACTTTCAATATTATAGCCTAAATATTAATGACAACCTAAACGATACCATTATGGATCTAAGCGAGGTTGAGTAATGGGTCGGGGGGGGGGGGCATAAGCCGTTTTAAACCAAGCTACAGCATCTAATAGCCGCTATAACTAGCCCGATTAGGTACAAAACTTTCCAAAACTGCCACTGCAACTTCTGCTATGGGACAACTTTAGGATGAGATTATAGATATGTTCAAACTACACGAGGACTCGGGGCAGAACTCTCACGGAGGGCATAGCGAGTGCGTGATAGGCTGACAGCACTAGAGCCGGCAAAAGCGACTGAAGTATTCGCCCTGTACACCGAACTAAACGCGCAGGCGGTAGGCCGAGAAAACACATGCGCAAGGCGATGCGCGCCTCTGATCTCACAAGTCCACCAGGAAGCAGTGACGTATCCAAAGCAGGGGAGGGGCGGTCGTACTAGGGTACGCGTCAGTGCCATAGACCTATGAACTGCGTAGAAAAGAGCCAAAAGCCTCGGTAGTAGAGAGCGCGCGGCGAGTATATACATAAACTTTAAACTCTATACCAAAAACCTTAAACCCCTAACCACTAAACCCTATACCAAAAACCAAAAACATCTAACCACTAAACCCTATACCTAAACCCTTAACTACTAAACCATATACCAAAAACCTCAAACCCCCTCCCTAACCACTAAACCTTATACCAAAAACCCTCAACTCTTAATCACTAAACCTTATACTAAAAACCCTAGACCCCTAACCACTAGGTATACTATCACAAGTGATATATATACATAAACTTCAAAATCTATACCAAAAACCATAAATCCCTAACCAATAAACCTTATACCAAAAAACTAAACCCTAACCACTAGGTAGAATATCACAAGTGACTTTTACATAAAATTTAAAATCTATACCAAAAAACAGAATCCCCTGAACACTAAACCCTATACCAAAAATCCTAAACCCCTAACCACTAGGTATAATATCACAAGTTATATATACATAAACTTTAAAATCTATACCAAAACCCTAAACCCCTAACCACTAAACCCTATACCAAAAACCCTAAACCCCTAACCACTAGGTATAATATCATAAGTGATATATACATAAACTTTAAAATCTATACCAAAAATCCTAAACCTCTATACCATATACCAAAAACCCTAAACCTGCCAAATCCGCCTTCGAAACATTTATTAACTAAGATTCATCTATGACTTAACACTTATTACCCCTGAGATTGTAATATCATCGGTGATAAATATAACTTTTATCAATGAAGATTCACTTGTGGCTTAACATTGATTACCCTTTGGATTGTAATATCATCAATGATAAATATAACATTTATCAACTAAGATTCACCTATGGTTTAACACTTATTACCACCGACATTGTAATATCACCAGTAATAAATAAATAAACATAAAATCTCATGTGATAAAGTAATATAATGTGACACTAGTTATGGTATTCCACCTATGATTAATATCACAGGTGATAAAGCAATATAATGTGACACTAATTATGGTTATTTTTGAAAACTCTTAACATGTAATCAATGTTATCTACCACTTGTGATATTATAATGTTAGTAGGATTAAAAGGGTTAAGCCTCTTTAGGAGAATTCTTATTTTAAGACTACGTCAAGTTTTTATTTTCATAGTTTGCTTTATTTTTATTCATTTTGGTATTTGTAAGTGGCAATTATGTATCTCTTGTGATATAACACTGTAAGGAAGATGAAGAGTATTTAAATTATCGTTCTTAATCACTTAAGAGTAATATCTCATGTGATAAACAATATAATGTGACACTTTGTATTCTACAAATGAGTAATATCACGTGTGATAGAGCAAGAGAATGCAACATTAATTTTGATATTTTACATATGAGTAATTACACAGGTGATAAAGCAACAAAATAAGCAAAAGTAGACATCATTCATCTCTGGCTATATCACATGAGATATTACTCTAAAGTGAATAATTTCACATTCTATTACTTTATCACCTGAGATATTACTCTGAAATGACTAAGATAGACCATTTAAATACTTTTCAACTTTGATACAATGTTATAACACAAGTGATAATACAAATGTCACTTACAAATACCAAATTAATAAAAATGATGCAAACTCTGAAAATAAAAATTTGACGTATTTTTAAAATCAAACGAGTGTTGCTTTAATTTAAATGGCATGTCTAATATCACTTGTGATATTTCATAAATATAATTAATGTCTAATATCACTTGTGATATTTCAGAAACAAACAAGTATACTTTTTATCTTTTTAATATCACATGTGATATTTCATTTCTTTGTATATATTTTTTTTATATTATCATCTATGTGTTTTCTAATATTTTTATACTTTTCAATAAAATGATCAAAATTAAACATTATTCATGTCTAGTTATATATATATATATATATATATTCAAATTAGACTATAGACACATAAAATACTCTACATTGTCAGCAAAATTTTCAATACCGGTAACACGCTAACGGGAACTCTTGGAACACAATAAAGAGATTTTGCATTTATCGTGTGAGTTTTTGGTTATAGATAGATGTGGAGCGGATTTATTTTGAAAACCAACAAGCTCACTTTGTAAGGAATCTAAGCGTAGCTTACAAGTCAATTAGCGTGAAACCGAAAATCTAAGAAACCTTATTTGACACAAACAATCTTGTTATGGTTCAGCTTCTATCTCTTTCAATGCCACACATGTTCCGATTTTTTACGAGCAAAACCTGGCTGAAAATGCAAATTAAACCAGAAAACCACAATATTTAACTTGCATTAGTCACATAATCCTAAAGATGAAGCGTAGTAATATCATAATCAGAAGTTGTAAGGCCTCTATACCTAAAGAAGCATTGAAGGAGCTGTTGCAGGTTCTTTAACAACATGGCTTCGGGTTTTTCTCCCATTGACTGATGCGCTACTTGCAGTAGCTATATCCCAGAAGCTTCGCCTTTTATCTCTAACTACTGGTGACATAAACTGACTACTTGGGCTCTTAAGTTCACCTGCTATCGCTTCTTTTGGTCTTGAGATTGCCTTCATCACGACTCTAGTTACACACCCTTCTGTGAGATTTTGTGAATCAAATCATCTTTTTGCTTAATTTGCAATCCATAATCTTTCTTCATTTTCTCCATACCATATGACCAATTTCTTTAGCAATTAATGTGTCGTGGTTGCTATCTTTTTTACCACATAACGCTAAAATTGCATACTTTGGTAAGAAATGTTAAGTTTGTTGCATAAAATTCTTGCATTCATCAAAATTTTTTAGTCCGTTCAACAAAATTCTTCCACTCACCTGGTTTTACATACACAATAAGAGATTAAAGGATCTCTTATTCTAGATAAAAGAGATCACAGTCAAAATTATCATCGATAGTCACCTGGATATATCTTTTGAAGGTAAAATAAGATTGTAATTACATCCTTGTTTTCCTTGTCAAGCTCTTCTTCAGAATATAAAACATCTTCTTTGTAATGTGGATTTAAAACACTAGAGCATTTGGCATTCTCATGTATAATGAGTTCGCAAAAAAGGTGATGCGCCTGCGAGCTTCTAAATTCATAGGAACATTAATTGCAGATTCTTTGACAATTAGAAGCAAACGAAGCCTCACCACCTACAAATACACAAATATAAATAAACTAATATGAGTTAATCCTCGGTACTCATGGTCAACAATCACCACCTTGGTTAAATTTTGCGTCTAATGCAGCTTAACAAGACATTAGTTTATATATATTGTAAGCTGTAAATATTAACACATGCAAAGATCATAAAACTAAATACAAAAGCATCTGCAAGAAACCAGTATAACCAAAGAAACCCGGTAATCAACTAACCATGGATCCATGTAGTCAAAAAGTCGCAAGCCATGCTTTTATATGAAGGCAGGCTTGCTAATAGTTTGACAATTCTTACGACATTGACATCTTACTCTTTTTTATTCTATATCATAAGAGGTAAATTAACTACAAATTAAGTAAATATAAAATGTCTTATGAATTACCACGTCGACACATTTAAAAAAAACTTGCCACGGATACTTCTGATTCTAACAACAAGCTCACATACTAATTAATGACAGCAAATGTGATTGTTAATTTAGTGATAATAAGTCTTGAATACCCCTGATAACGTGACCTATACATACTAATAGATGAAAGCAAAGACAATTTTGTTTGGTGAATCTAATTTGTCTTTTCATCAAGCTCAATAGAAACAACTAATCACGAAGAGAATCAGACAGATTTAACACCAGCAAATGAGTACTAAACCAAATCCTCACACCAAAGTTAAATGACAGCAAAGACATAAACTGAATCAAGAAATGCTTTTCTAAAAACTTAAACAACAAAGATACTTCTGTTAACTGGCCTAAGGTACTGATAAACAAAAGTGAAGACAATATTGTTTGGTGAATCACATATCAAGCCCATGAAGAGTCTACGAAATATATAAGGAATAGTTCATATCCTGTTTACTGATCGTCCTCGCTATTTTGGCTATACTTGGTGTCGTTCTCGGTTGGAGATATAAGAAATACTTCATAGCCTGTTTATTAAGAAACATCAGCATATGTGTTTGTTGGAGGAAGAGAAGTACCCGGAGTCTGTGATCACCACCAACTATTCTCATGCCCAAGATATGCTCTTCTTCATCGAGAAGTTCCAACATTTCCATACTCGTGGTAGCAGGAAGCCCAGATCGAACATTTACTTCTCTAACACTCCCAATTTCAAGGCGACCTTACACATTACACCCGCTGACAAAGGGTTTGTACTTCAGTGGTTGATCGAATCTCCTTACCAAAGACTATACCTTTAAAAAAAAGTAAAGATACTTTTTAGATCAATAATCATCAAATTTGTAGTTTTTTTTATTTGTGTTTTGATTAATTAATTGATTCTACCCGCCCATCTTCTTATATCAAGTCGTTGCTGATTTACAATGCAAGGTTCGTCTACACTCACCTTAACAATCAGACTCTATATATGATTTTGTTTTATACTAGATTGTATCTAATTCTCCACCTTAGTCGCAGCTGGACTAAGTTAGCATACAAAATATGTCTCAGCTACTTGAATTAAGCTATTTTATAAAAAAAAATGAATTAAGCTATATGCCTTTTTTCGTAATTTTACACTTTCTAATTACATCTTACAGCTACGTTATCAAACACCATTTTTAGATAAACCGCTACTGTTTACTGCTCATGTAAAATGATTGCTACTGCTACGTGTGCTCAAACATACCCTCAACTTCACACCATAAGTATTATTTGAATAAAAATTGTATTGTACTTAACATAAGTTTTATTAGGAAGTAATGTGAAAACTTTTAAAGCATGTCAATTCTTCTAATTATTTCTTAATCATTTTTAATAATACAAAGCGAGTAATTGTATACACAAAACTTAACTAAAATATCATTATAAATATATAACGCTATATAAAATCTCGTTGCTATACACAGTACTCGTCTAATATTTTAAGTTGACAAACCGTATAAATTGACAAACTAAAAGATTAAAATGAGAGTTATATTGGATACTAAATAAATGTTGGATATCAAGTGACTCATCCACATTATCCATCTAAGAGCACTTGGTACCATAACACCATTAACACTGACACATCAGCGCCACATCAGTTTTAACACCATAACACCAACACACAAAAATACCTCTCTAATCATAACACCAATAACACCAATTTTTAGGACCCACCAATTTTTCTTTTTTATTTATTTAGCCAATCTAAATATTTAATCATTTAATATATACAAATTATAATTAAAAAAAATTAAAAATGAAAAAAAAATACATATAATTGGTTTGGACCTACCATGTTTAAACATATTTGTTTCTTCTCCCCATCCGTTTCTTCTTCTTCATCTGTAACTCTCCACACACACAAAAACACACACACTAATCACACACTCAATAAACACACACACACTAAAACACAAGACAAGCATATACCCATATTTTAAAAAGAAACAAAAATATACGATCCAACGCGTGTTGGTGTGCCAACACGAGACCCAACGCCGTTGGCCAACACCAACGTCGGGTATGGTAACGCCAACCAGGCCGGAGCCACGTAGGCTCAATGTCGGGTTGGCGTTACCGTACCTAGTCCTCTAAAAAAATCAATAGCTGAGATTAAAAAGAATTTATTATTTCATATATTTTTTAAAACATAAATATCTCTTAAATCGTTAATCGTTAAGCGAAAAAAAATATCATCACGACGAGCATTTAATTATATTTCTATATATATCTACTTTGATATACTTTCGACAAATTATTTTTTTTTTGTTTTTTTCACCTTTTTTCGTTCTTACACGTTTTTTCATTGTTGAAACTTGCATGAAAATATAATATGTGATTAAACACTAATTTGAATATTCGTATAAAATCACATATGATTTAACACTAACATCGAATTACATGTGATTGCATTAAAATTAAATATCATATATGATTTAACACTACTATCATATATGATTTTTCATATGTGATTTATCAGTAATGTCATATGTTATCACATATTATTTTTTAGTGTTTAATCACATATAATTTCTTATGTAAGTTTCAACAACGAAAAAACAAAAAAATACGTAAAAAAGGTGAAAAAACAAAAAAACAAATTTTGTCGAAAGTATATCAAAGTTGATATCAATAGAAAGATAATCAAATACTTCTCGTGATGGTATATTTTGTTTCCCTTAACGATTAACGGTTTGTGAGATATTAATATTTGAAAAAAATGATGAAAATGATTTTTTGGTTTAATCTTATCGTTTGATCAAGAAGAAGATTTGGGTCGGGATTTGTCACACCCCCAAACGGGGCCTGAACGGAATACACGTGTCCGAGGGCGTGACGTCATAATACACATCACACAAGATACAAAGAACGACCTCTAAGGGTACGTTTAAAAATCTAACATCGTTGCATTAATTAAAATAGTTAAAGTTATACATAGGCCCAAAATAAAAATGCGGAAGCGATTAAAAGGTTTTAAAGTTTGACAACGATGTTAAAAATAGTAGATAATAAATCTTGAAAATAGGTCCAATGCATGGCAGCCCCAAATAGCAAGCAAGACATCCACAGCTAAGCACCTGAGAAAAACATGCTAAAACGGTCAACATAAAGTTGGTGAATTCATAGGTTTGAATTTAATGTAAGAGTGGACCACAAGTTTACAGTACGCACGTGACAGTTATAGGAGATACAACTTCACATAAAAAGAAATTTACTGTTGCGCTAAGCTCATGACACCGAAGCTCAATTTAAAAGGAAGCATTTTATATGCCAAATAGTATTTCTCGCCCTAAAGGTATCCGACCAAGATCACCTATTGAAAATCCGACATGGTATATATCCGTTTAATCGGGAACCCCGTGGGTAGTGAGCGCTACTCACCCGGATAGGGATAATTAGTCCCAAATAGATCTACTTATAACACTCGCGCTCACTTAACCAGTACAGTCGGTCAAGCAATTGACGGTTCATGATAGTTCGGGCATTAGTGGCCTATTCGCTACTTAGGCAACATGTAATCAGGAAAAAGGCAACGTAAAGTAACTGTGTCCATAGTTTAAAAGCAAGCAATGTTTCTCACCCCAAAAACAGTAAAGTAAAAGTAGTAAAATGTGGGGCTATGAACTCACCTTGATTGGTGAATCGCAGAAGAATAGTCTAGAATAAAATCACACGATAACGAACGACGGTTCGTAAAGACAACCTACGAAACGAAGGCTTGGTTTAATATCGGAGTAGTGTAGAATTACGGATAATGCATACGGATTTACTAGTGTACTTGTGATATTAAATTTCCAAAAATTTATGTTTGTGATCGTATGGTAATTTAAAATGTTTTCGTAAGTAAAATGAATAATAATATGTATATTAATATTATATACATATAATTAACTAGGTAAAAATATATATTTAAAATATATTTATATAAATATTATTTGGTACTTTATTAAATTCCTGTATTTCTCGTTTTTATCATGTGCGTTTTCTAGTATTTGCAAAGTATAATATTTTATAAAAATTTCGACATGACCCGTTCGTGTTTACACGTTTTCCAAAGTCGTAGACTTTAATAAAAACCATTTTCAAACCGCTTTCAATCCATTTTTCACAATTACAACTAGACATCATCAAAACTCCTTTCTATAATTCATCAAAGACCATTCGGGCCTTTATTGGGCTTTTAGGCCCAATAAGCCTAACCTTTTTATTCGTACGTCAAACGTTCAAAATAAGTTAAACGTAACGCAACTAAGTCGTACACTATTAAATAAGCTATCCGAGAACTTATTCAATAAGCTACACCATATCTTTACGCCACGGTGTTTTGTATTTATGTTGGGCATTGGCCCGTTAAGTCCGAAAATGTGGTTTTACTTATCCATTTAGTCCGATAAGCAAAACATTAAACAATAAACACGTGACCTAAAAATAAGCTATCAATAAGCTCACAATAAGCCAAGTATAATAAGCCGAACCATATAAGCTCAAAAATAAGCTCATGGTGTTGGGCCTTGGATATGGGACGCGGCTATAAGCCCAATAAGTTAAATTCGGGCTTATTTGTTAAGCCGAAATAAGTTTATCGTTTGTCCTTTTAAAATAAGCTAGAAAATACGCTAATAAAATATAAGTCGAAACGAAATAAGCCAAACAAACACTTCTTGTTCCTTTCCCATTTGGGCCGAACCAAAACATAAGCCCAATAAGTCCAAAATAATCAAATAAGCTCTCCAAAAGCTTATTAACCATAAGCCGAATAAAATAAGCTATAGCATATCATTTTTATTACACGAAAATAACCACGATCACAAAACTATGATTTCCTTATATTTATTTTTATATATTTCGAAACATATATGTAACCTTTTAGGGTTTATGTAGTTTTAAAATCTTGTTTTTACAAAAGAAGTTGTACAACTAGTATGTATGCATCATAAGAATTAAGGAAGTACAAGTTATTCAAGAATTTGAAGACTTACAAAGATTAAAGGTTTTTAGAAGGATGAATGAGATTAGAACAACCCAAACGTTGTTTAACAAATACCCAGATGATACAAATGATCAAACCTTCAATGAATCTTCAAGTGTTTTTTTATTAAAGATGAAAAATGTATGAATTTGTATGTGTGTGAGGGTGTTCGTGGGCTAGGGTAAGCAAGAGAGAAAAAGAAAAGCTCAAATGCAAGTGTGTGTGTATAATGAATAAGAAAGTGGAAGCAACAAGTTAACAATAATACAAGTTTACTTCACACGCTACATATGTGTGTGTGTGTGTCTGGTGTACAAGAGACAAGGAGGGGGAGGGGACCAATTTGATCCTCTAATCAAATTTAAGTTTGAGCTAAACATGTGATATATGCTTGTCTTATTACAATTGAATTTAAACTTGCACACTAAGGGTGCATGGGGTGTTTGTTTATGCCGAATGAGACAAAGGGGGGGGGGGGACCAAAGTGTTTTAATATTATATGATGCTAGTGCTTCCCATTTGATTTAATTTACAAGTCTTGCATGTATAAGCTCATGTTTTAAGTAAACCACGATTAACACAAGTAACAAAACGAACAACGGTATCTTCAAAAATTATAAAATTTTAAATATTTCCATAAAATGTAAAAACGTGGATAATGCCAAAATACTACAACATTTGGCATCCTGGTTCGCTCCCAGAGACGATTCTCAGATAAAAGCGGGAATACTTCCCGGTTAAACGTAAATATTAAACGAAACTTTAAAAAAATTCAAATTTCTAAACGGAAACGGCTAAGTCACTGAATGGAAATTCTCAGGGCGTGACATTCTTCCCCCGTTGAAAGAGCTTTTTCCTCAAAGCTTAAGACGTGGACGATGGGTTAACAAAAAGATGAGGGTACTTTTTCTTCATATGGTCTTCGCGCTCCCACGTAAACTCGGGTCCTCGTCTCGAATTCCAACGGACCTTCACGATTGAAATGCGGTTTTGCTTCAGCTGTTTAACTTCTTGGTCCATAACTTTAACTGGCTCCTCAATGAAATTAAGTTTGTCATCAATCTGAATTTCTTCCAACGGAATAGCTAGGGGTTCGTCTACAAGACACTTCTTTAGATTGGAAACATAAAAAGAGTTATGAACTCGGCTCAATTGCTCTGGGAGTTCAAGTCGATAAGCCAGCGTTCCTACTTTAGCAAGAATCTTAAAAGGTCCAATATAGCGAGGGTTCAACTTCCCTCGTTTGCCGAAACGTATCACCCTTTTCCATGGCGACACTTTCAGCATAACCTTATCCCCAACCTTAAATTCTAATGGCTTACGTCTCCTGTTGGCGTAGCTCTTTTGTCTATCTCATGCAGCTTGAATATGCTTCTTGATCTTAATGATTTTCTCAGTTGTTTCATGAACAATAACCGGACCAGTGAGCTGGGCGTCTCCAACCTCAGCCCAACAAATAGGCGATCGACATTTTTGGCCATAGAGACCTTCAAATGGTGCAGCCTTGATACTATTGTGATAATTGTTGTTGTAAGAAAACTCCACCAAATGTAGGTATCTATCCCAACCTTTTCCAAAATCAATCACACAAGCACGCAACATGTCCTCCAAAGTTTGGATAGTTCTTTCACTTTGACCATCAGTCTCTGGATGGTAAGTCGTACTCATATCTAGTTGTGTACCTAGGGTTTCGTTCAACGATTTCCAAAAATGAGAGGTAAACTTACTGTCTCGATCGGAAATAATCAAAACTGGCACTCCATGCCTCGAGACTACTTCCTTCAATTACTGTCTCGTCAACTTCTCCATCGAGTCGGTTTCCATTATCGGTAAGAAATGAGCAGATTTTATGAGTCGGTCAACAATTACCCAAATTATATCTTGACCGGTTGATGTCTTTGGTAACTTAGTAACAAAATTCATTGTAATGTTCTCCTACTTCCATACTAGGATCACAGGTTGAACCAACAAACCGGATGGCTTTTGGTATTCGGCCTTGACTTTGGCACAGGTCAAACACTTACTGACGTAAGTGGCAATCTCAGCTTTCATATTTGTCCACTAGTACAGTTTCTTCAAGTCTTGGTACATCTTATCCGATCCAGGATGAATCAAATACTTTGACTTATGTGACTCGTGCATAATCAAAGATCTCAAGTTACCAAAACAGGGTATCCAACTTCTCCTATTCAAACATAACGTTCCATCAGCACGTGGCTCTAGCTTCTTAATCATGCCACACAGATCTTCTGTTCCTTAATTCTCCTCCTTTCTTGGCTCAACCTGAGCGTCTAAAATTTGCACAGGGAGGTTCAGACCAATCGTCATAACTAAAGCTCGAACTCGTAGTGGCTTGATCCATTCCTTTCGGCTTAAGGCATCCGCCACCACGTTCGCTTTTTCTGGATGATAACAAATTTCACAGTCGTAATCGCTCAACAACTCTAACCATCTACGTTGTCTCATGTTTAACTCTTTCTGATCAAGAATATGTTGCAAGCTCTTATGATCAGTGAACACAACGCACTTCGTTCCATACAGATAATGTCTCTATAGTTTGAGAGCAAACACCACCGCTTCAAGCTCTAAGTCATGTGTAGTGTAATTCTTCTCGTGAATCTTGAGTTGGCGTGATGCGTAGGCTATGACTTTCTCCCTTTGCATCAGGACTGCGCCCAACCCTTTACGAGAAGCATCACAATAAACTACGAAGTTTTCACTACCTCCGGGTAAAGCCAAAATTGATGCACTACACAACTTCTGCTTCAACAACTGGAATGCAGCTTCTCCCTTTTTTGTCCAATCAAACTTTACGTTCTTCTGAGTTAACTTCGTCATAGGCTTGGCAATCTTCAAGAAACCTTTGATAAATCTTCGGTAATAGCCGGCAAGACCTAGAAATTGATGAATTTCTGTCAGAGTCTTGGGCGATGTCCAATCCTTGATGGACTCAATATTAGCCGGGTCCACGTAAATGCCTTCACTATCAATCACGTAACCAAGGAATTATGCCCTTTGACAACCAAAAATCGCACTTCGAAAACTTGGCGTACAATTCTTCCTTCTTAAGTAACTCCATGATTAACTTAAGATGTTATGCATGCTCTTCTTCGCTCTTGGAGTAGATCAAAATGTCATCGATAAAAATGATCACGAATTTATCTAAGTATGGTTTGCACACTCGATTCATCAAATCCATGAATACTGCTAGTGCGTTCGTCAAACCAAAAGGCATTACTTGGAACTCGTAGTGACCATAGTGAGTCCTAAACGCCGTCTTTAGAATGTCCTCATCATGAACTCTGAGTTGGTGATAACCATACCTCAAGTCGATTTTCGAGTAGACACTTGATCCTTGCAACTGATCAAATAAGTCGTCGATTCTCGGAAGTGGATATCGGTTCTTCACCGTCAGCTTGTTCAGCTTACGGTAATCGATACACATCCGAAAAGATACGTCTTTCTTTTTGACAAAAAAGACCGGGGCTCCCCAAGGTGGGGAACTCGGTCTTATAAATCCTTTGTCCGAAATTTCTTGTAGTTGAGTAGACAATTCTTGTAATTTCGACGGTGCTAATCTATACGGAGCTCGCGCCACAGGTGCGGCACCAGGGACCAAATCGATTTGAAATTCAACTTGTCGTGTTAGCGGTAATCCAGGTAAGTCTTCTGGAAAAACCTCCGGAAAGTCCCGTACAGTCGGCACGTCCTCAAGTCGCTTCTCCTCCGACTTGTCCTTGGCTTCCTTCTTCGTCACTTGTGCCAGGAAAATTTGGCATCCTTTCTCAACGTACTTCTGAGTTTTAGTGCACGATATAATGCTCAACTTCGACTTCTCTCCTCTACCACATCTATCACCTTGAACTATCAAGACTTCATCTCCATAGGGAATCCGCATGATCTTCTCATCACAAACAATCACCGCATGATGGTTCGCTAACCAATCCATGCCAATGATGATGTCAAAACTTCCAAGTTCGACTGGCATTAGGTTGACATTGAATGGGTGGCCTAATAGTCCTAACGTACAACCTTTAAGTATGGTATTAGTTTTAGAAATTCTTCCGTCGGCTATTTCGATAGCATAGCTAACGTCTAAGGCGTCGGGGGTTATATCAAGCAAAGTACTAAAAGTAGTCGATACAAAACTTCGATCGGCACCCGAATCAAATAATACAAAAGCATAATGGTTGTTGAGAAGAAACATACCCTTGATGACATTTAAATCGGGGTTAGAGTCTCCTCCACCAAGCACATATGCCTTTCCTCTTGCTTCACTAACTCCATTCTTGTTTCCAACTTTGTTTCCATGGTTCCGATCTTTCAGCTTTGGGCAATCACTCCTGAAGTGTCCTTGCCTTCCACACTCGAAACAGGTTACAACCCTCTGATTTACTACCTGACCTCTTTGGGTAGAAGTAGTAGAATTTGTGACCTTACAATCCCGGGTCAAATGCCCAACCTTGTTACACTTCCCACATCTCACTGTGCAAGGCCCTTCATGATGAAGCTTACACTTGTTGCAGAGAGGCAACGGTTCATTATACGGCCTTCTCTCATTGTTGCCAGCCGTATAGGCTCTTGCCACCTTCTGACCTCCAACATTCGGCCTTTTGAATGGTGGTTGTTGTCCACGGTTGTCTCTCTGATTAACTTCCAACCTTCTTTTGTTTTCAGCATTTCTCACAGCATAACCCTTCAACTTTTGGTCCATTAAGTTGTTGGCAACTTGAACAGCATCTTGGAGTCTCGTGGGTTCTGCAGCAATCACATTACCCTGGATATTATCCGGGAGACCTCCAATGTACCTCTCAACTTGATCCTCTTCCTCAGGAACCATTTTGGATCACAACATAGTCAACTCTTGAAATCTCTGAGTATAAGCAGCCAAATCATTGTTCTTCATAGTCAAATTCCAAAGTTTGGTTTCCATCTTTTGAATTTCATTTCTTGGGCAGTACACTTTAGCCATTAACTTCATGAGTTCTCCCAATGACATGGCGAATGCAACCTCAGTCCCAACGGTCCTCTTATGTGAGTTCCACCAAGTTAGAGCACTGTTCAACAAAGTGCAAGTAACATACTTAACTTGGTATTTCTTTGGATAGTTGCTGATATGGAACACTGTTTCCATCTTCTCAAACCACCTTGTCAACCCGAAAACTCCCCTAGTTTCCTTGAAGTTGAGTGGTTGACACTTCATGAAGTCCTGGTATGTGCATTCTCTAGCAACATGCCTATCACCTCTACCATTCTCATTTGGATTTCCATTTCCACCATTTCCATTTCCACCATTTCCATTATCGCCGTCACTGCCATTTTGGCTTTGATTTTCAGCCTCGAGAGCGTTAGCAGCACGGGCTTCCTCATAAGTAGTCAATGCCTCCTCCACACGACGGTTAACGAGTTCTTCGATTGCTTCAGGGGTCATACCGGAGCGAGTGATAGTCATTGTTCTACAAGACATAACACTTAATGAGATTCGATTCGATATATAGCCATTATAAATGGTAATTAAGGTTTACAAGGTAAAAATATAGTATCAACACGTTTTTCCATAACGAGTAAATAATAATAAAGATGAACATGCGAGAGAATCAAAAGAAGCTTTTCATATCATAGATAAAAGCATAATTCGGTTACAACTAATCCAAAATAGGTACATGATTTACGATTATTTCTACTGCTCACATCTAGACCTAATCATCAGTCTAATGTCCTACATAATTAAGGTACTGCTAACTACATTACGGTCCCTATGAACCTGACGAAACTCCTCTTGTAAAAGTGCCATATGCCAACGAAAACTGTCAACCCGATCTCTCTCAATACTCAACATCGCTCGAACCTTTAGGTTCTCTAGTCTCAAACTTCCAACCCTCTCAACCAAACTAGCACGCTCCCCACTAGCTACCAACTGACCAGCCTCCAACTGTCTCTGAGTCGTCTCAATCTCAGTAATCCTATCAATACGAACCTATGACATGTAGTGAACCATATCATAAATGGTATCCTCAAGATCATGAATACCTCTTCTAGAAGACTTAGAACTAACACCAATAGCCAAAGGATCTACAGCGATCTCTCTCGTATCTGCAGCACTAGCCTCTGCCTCAATCTCCTTATCATCCTCCCTAACATCACTAGCAAAAACCTCAACTCGCATACCTACATCATCCTTGATATGAGCTACAACTCCATCACTAGTACCTATATCAGCAACAGCCTCAGCATCAGCAGTATCATCCTCCATATGCTCCTCTCTACTATCCTCTGGTGAGTATGAATCTCTAAACCTCTTGCGATGTGGTGAAGGATCAGCAGGAGTATGGGCTATCAACCTCTAATCATAAGTATGTGATGGTACTGAAGTAGTAGGGGACCTGCATCTCTTACGAGATGGTCCAAAAGAAGGTAAAGATAAATCCAATGACCTCTCAGAAGATGAACCTAAGGATGACTGTAGTCGGTGGGTAAGGTGTAGATAATGGTGCAGACCTCCAATGTCTAAAAACCTCGCTATGTCGTGGTGTCAAAACTGGTGGGTAAATCAACCTAGGTGATGCATCTCTAGTCGATGGTCCTGAATGAGCCTGACCTAATGAATCACATCCTGAAGAATGAATTGGCGATGAATCTGATAGCGAATCTGAAGATGATCTAGAAGAAGATGAGTCTGGCGAAGAATGACGATCCGATAAATGATGAGATATACGTCTTCATGCAAGTCTATGAGCAGGAAAAGGTCTAACTCTCTTCCTCGCAGTCAACGACTTACGCGGCCCGTTAGGATGGGTGCGGTAAGGTCGACCGAAAGAGATAGCCTCACTGGATCGGATAAGAGTCGTTGAACGTTGACGAATCCCGGGTGGGGAAACAACAGGAGCAAGGGGAAACTCAGATGATAGTGCAAGAGTATCATGAGTGGCAAGAGACTCATGCCGCTCGGGTCTCTGCTCGGCAGGCTCGGACTCATCGTCCGCCTCCGAGTCGTCAGAACATAAAAAGAGTGAAACCAATGGCAAATCTGGTATAGGAGGTGAAGAATCCTCCGATGGATCAGAATCAGAAGAAGATGAATAATCCACTAAATCAAGTGCCCCAGCAGGTGAGACGACTGAAACTGTCCCCACCTCCGGTGCAACTATGGAATCAATCAGAACAACAGGAACCTCAGGGATAACGGGGATAATAGCAGGAATAGCACCAAAGAGGATCACTCGTGAGGCATGGGAACCCACACTCTCCTCAGATGAATCAGACAAAATAAAGATAATAGAAGCAGCCATGACCTGTACAAGCACAAGTTTATATAAATCTCCTTTATATGAAACCATGCAACGTGCAAGCAATGATGCAAAAAAAATATGATAAGGCAAAATGATGAATAAGGTAATTATGGAAACATAATATATAATATGTACTTATATATATTAGATGCTATTATTATACGATACGTATGCAAGCAGGTAAAAGCACATAGCATCACATACTGGTTATAGACCAGACCTAGATATACTACCTGGTTCTCTATAACCTTGGCTCTGGATACCAATCTGTCACACACCCAAACGGGGCCTGGACGGAATACACGTGTCCGGGGCCGTGACGTCATAATACACATCGCACAAGATATAAAGAACGACCTCTAAGGGTACGTTTAAAAATCTAACATCATTGCATTAATTAAAATAGTTAAAGTTATACATAGGTCCAAAATAAAAATGCGGAAGCGATTAAAAGGTTTTAAAGTTTGACAACGATGTTAAAAATAGTAGATAATAATTCTTGAAAATAGGTCCAATGCATGGCAGCCCCAAATAGCAAGCAAGACATCCACAACTAAGCACCTGAGAAAAACATGCTAAAACGGTCAACATAAAGTTGGTGAATTCATAGGTTTGAATTTAATATAAGAGTGGACCACAAGTTCACAGTACGCACGTGATAGTTATATGAGATACAACTTCACATAAAAAGGAATTTACTGTTGCGCTAAGCTCATGACACCGAAGCTCAATTTAAAAGGATGCATTTTATATGCCAATAGAATTACTCGCCCTAAAGGTATCCGACCAAGATCACCTATTGAAAATCCGACATGGTATATATCCGTTTAATCGGGAGCCCCGTGGGTAGTGAGCGCTACTCACCCGGATAGGGATAATTAGTCCCAAATAGATCTATTTATAACATTCACGCTCACTTAACCAGTCCATCGGTTAAGCAATTGACGGTTCATGATAGTTCGGGCATTAGTGGTCTATTCGCTACTTAGGCAACATGTAATCAGGAAAAAGGCAACGTAAAGTAACTGTGTCCATAGTTTAAAAACAAGCAATGTTTCTCACCCCAAAATAGAAAAGTAAAAGTAGTAAAACGTGGGGCTATGAACTCACCTTGATTGGTGAATCGCAGAAGAATAGTCTAGAATAAAATCACACGATAACGAACGACAGTTCGTAAAGACAACCTACGAAACGAAGGCTTGGTTTAATATCGGAGTAGTGTAGAATTACGGATAATGCATACGGATTTACTAGTGTACTTGTGATATTAAATGTCCAAAAATTTATGTTTGTGATCGTATGGTAATTTAAAATGTTTTCGTAAGTAAAATGAATAATAATATGTATATTAATATTATATACATATAATTAACTAGGTAAAAATATATATTTAAAATATATTTATATAAATATTATTTGGTACTTTATTAAATTCATGTATTTCTAGTTTTTATCATGTGCGTTTTCTAGTATTTGCTAAGTATAATATTTTATAAAAATTTCGACATGACGCGTTCGTGTTTACACGTTTTCCAAAGTCGTAGACTTTAATAAAAACCATTTTCAAACCGCTTTTAATCCATTTTTCACAATTACAACTAGACATCATCAAAACTCCTTTCTATAATTCATCAAAGACCATTCGGGCCTTTATTGGGCTTTTAGGCCCAATAAGCCTAACCTTTTTATTCGTATGTCAAACGTTCAAAATAAGTTAAACGTAACGCAACTAAGTCGTACACTATTAAATAAGTTATCCGAGAACTTATTCAATAAGCTACACCATATCTTTATGCCACGGTGTTTTGTATTTATGTTGGGCCTTGGCCCGTTAAGTCTGAAAATGTGGTTTTACTTACCCATTTAGTCCGATAAGCAAAACATTAAACAATAAACACGTGACCTAAAAATAAGCTATCAATAAGCTCACAATAAGCCAAGTATAATAAGCCGAACCATATAAGCTCAAAAATTATCTCATGGTGTTGGGCCTTGGATATGGGACGCGGCTATAAGCCCAATAAGCTAGATTCGGGCTTATTTGTTAAGCCGAAATAAGTTTATCGTTTGTCCTTTTAAAATACGCTAATAAAATATAAGTCAAAACGAAATAAGCCAAACAAACACTTCTTGTTCCTTTCCCATTTGGGCCGAACCAAAACATAAGCCCAATAAGGCCAAAATAATCAAATAAGCTCTCCAAAAGCTTATTAACCATAAGCTAAATAAAATAAGCTATAGCATATCATTTTTATTACACGAAAATAACCACGATCATAAAACTATGATTTCTTTATATGTATTTTTATATATTTCGAAACATATATGTAACCTTTTAGGGTTTATGTAGTTTTAAAATCTTGTTTTTACAAAAGAAGTTCTACAACTAGTATGTATGCATCATAAGAATTAAGGAAGTACAAGTTATTCAAGAATTTGAAGACTTACAAAGATTGAAGGTTTTTAGAAGGATGAATGAGATTAGAACAACTCAAACGTTGTTTAACAAATACCCGGATGATACAAATGATCAAACCTTCAATGAATCTTCAAGTGTTTTTTATCAAAGATGAAAAATGTATGGATTTGTATGTGTGTGAGGGTGTTTGTGGGCTAGGGTAAGCAAGAGAGAAAAAGAAAAGCTCAAATGCAAGTGTGTGTATAATGAATAAGAAAGTGGAAGCAACAAGTTAACAATAATACAAGTTTACTTCACACACTACATATGTGTGTGTGTGTGTGTTTCATGTACAAGAGACAAGGAGGGGGAGGAGACCAATTTGATCCTCCAATCAAATTCAAGTTTGAGCTAAACATGTGATATATGCTTGTCTTACTACATTTGAATTTAAACTTGCACACTAAGGGTGCATGGGGTGTTTGTTTGTGCCGAATGAGACAAAGGGGGGGGGGGACCAAAGTGTTTTAATATTATATGATGCTAGTGCTTCCCATTTGATTTAATTTTCAAGTCTTGCATGTATAAGCTCATGTTTTAAGTAAACCACGATTAACGCAAGTAACGAAACGAATAACGGTATCTCCGAAAATTATAAAATTTTAAATATTGCCATAAAATGTAAAAACGTGGATAATGCCAAAATACTGCAACGTTTGGCATCCCGGTTCGCCCCGAAGACGATTCTCAAATAAAAGCGAGAATACTTCCCAGTTTAACGTAAATATTAAATGAAACTTCAAAAAAATTCAAATTCCTAAACGGAAACGGCTAAGTCACTGGACGGAAATTCTCGGGGTGTGACAGGATTAGTTCATATCCACATAAACTTTTATATCAAAATGAACTTAAATCAAATATTAAATAGGTTTTTTATATAGTCAAACTAAAGTATTAAAGTTAAGATTTGTCTAACTTTTCATTTTTTATACATTTGAGTTTCAACTTCAAATGCCTAATTTTTTATTTTATACATTACTTTATAGTTTCTATTTTAAAGTATGGATATTAAAAGGGTAAGTTAGTTAACCAATATTACTTTTTTTAAGAATATTAAAATTTCAAGTTTAATCATACATGTTTTATAAGTAGTTTAGATTAAAATAGGGCAAATTATAAAAAAGAGTATCCAACTTGACATCTTTTACTATTGTGTGTAGGCAACTTTTTTTTTGTTAAAGAATCAAAAAACTTTTGAATTTCGACTATTGTATGTATTTTGGAACCATTTTACCCTTATGTTTTTAAACCAGCCTATTTACCGTGAAGGGTAAATTGGTCCCAAAATACATACAATAATCGGAATTCAAAAGTTAAATGATTGTCTAACAAAAAAAAAGTTGCCTACACACAATAGTAAAAGGTGTCAAGTTGGATACACTTTTTTATAATTTGTCCATTAAAATATGTGTTTTTGATCTGTGTGGATATGTAAATAACTTAAGATTCAAATACCTTTTTAAACATGTTTAGGGTTTTTTATGTTATGTTTGGTGAAACGTAACAGTAGAGCAGAAGCAGTAAACAATATCAATTAGCAGCTAGCCGCATTTGTTTGTTAAATAAAAATGTTTGGTAACATAAAATTTTGTAAAAACGTAAAAATTATGTAATTTTTTTTAATACAAATTAACATAAAAATTCTTTAAATAAATAAAAGGGGCATATACGTAATTTGAGATCCAAAACGCTAGCGGCTACATCTAAATGATTCTTGATGAAGCCTTTTGAATAATAGCGGTTACACACGATTCAACCGTTAGTTCCTCGTTGCCAAACAAGCATTGTTTTAACCGCTTGTCGCTAGTTGCTTCAAAACGTTTCCAAATGCTTGCTACCAAACATACCCTAAGTGCATTCGATACCATAACACCATTAAGACTGACACATCAGCGTCGCATCAGCTTTAATACCATAACACCAATACCTCAAAATACCCCTGTAATCATAACACCATTAACACCACTTTTTGAGACCCACCAATTTTTCTTTTTTCCAATTTTTAAAATAAACTAATTTCATTTCATTAAATTAATAATAAAAATTACAATCACAAAAAAATACATTCGAAATTAAAAAACATACGAAAATTAAAAAAACCTACGCCCTAAAGACTACCTCCGGGGGTTACTTTCGGGGTTCCGGTACAAGTTATATCTGGCTCGAACTTCCCGTTTTTGCTCTTCGATAAAAGAGGCGTCGTCCTCCGACAAATCTTTCGTGCTAATAGCGAGAAATTTTATCTCTTCCAAACGCATCACCGTGCGGTCTTTCTGTTTTGCCACTTCGAACGCGGCTTCGGCGGCTTCTCGTTTGAGACGAAGCTCGTTTGTCATAATCTCCCCCAATTGGCTTGACGAGCTACTTCCTCCGGTGCTCACCGATGTATCGGATTTGGTTTTTTTCCTGGGGCGTTGTTTGCCGGGAGAACGTGGTCTAGCATCGGGACCGAATAGCTCATCGATGTTTACCGCGGGGATGTCTTCATCTTCGGTTAAATCAACCGGTGCGGGTGGGGGGTGCGTCCCATTTCGCATGCTTACGCAAAACTTCCCAAGCATCTTCTTGAGTAAACGGGGTATTTTTATTCTCGTCACGATAAGTCGCCGGAGCCCGTTTCATAACATCCAACTCGCTTTCACCACTTTTTGCCAAATGTGAGCACCGTTTGTAGATTGCGTTGAACTTTTGGCAATTATGGTTCAACGTATTTCATTTGCTTGACAACATATTCTTGGTACGTTTTTGAAAATTCAACATATTGAACTCATTCAAAACCCGATACCAAAACGTATCCTTTGGTTGTGCCTTTCCGACATTTTTATCTTTGTAAACGGCAACGTAACACGACGCAAGTAAAGTTTCCTCGTCCGGTTGCCAACGAAACGAAAACCCCGCGTCCGGTTCAACGCCTTTGCTTTTTTTGCGGGTCGTTTCTGGGTACCCGTTTTGGTTGGGCTTTGATTTGTGTTAGTGAGTTTGACGATTGGCTTTGTTGTTGTGGTATAGAGAAATTTGGTGGGTTTTGTTGTTGACTTTGAAAATTTTGTTGAAATTCAAGAAAAGCTTGTTGTTGTTGTTGTAGAAAAGCTTGTTGCTCGGGAGACATCAGAACTTGGCTCGAGCGGGAAATTGAGCATTCGATGTAGAGCCGGGATTCATGTTGCTAGTGAGGAGGTTCCAAAACCCATCTTTAGGAAATCCGTCGTTAAGAAAGTCGGACATTTGTTTTTGCTAGTGAAATGTATACAAAATGTGTTTAAAGTAATAGAAGTGTGAAAAAATATATAGGAAATGGTGTTATATATAGGGGGTAAAAAATTTAAAAAAATAAAAAAAATATTTTTAAAATTTCTGCCCGTTAGAGGGTTTTAAATGTTTTTTTTTTAAATATTCCCAAAACTAGCCGTTATCTTATTATTTTTAAATTTTTGTTTTTTTTAAATAAACCAAAACTAGTCGTTGGATTTGAATTTTTTTCTAATTAAACCGGCGTTGTCAGTGTTAGTGTGGCAACACCGTTGCCCAACGTTGAATGCCGGTATGGTAACGCCGCCAATGCGAAGGCCATGTAGGCATAACGCTAGGGTGGGCGTTACCATACCCAGCCCTCTAAGCAGAACAAAACAACAAATAGTTTTATCATCTTCTTCTTTTGCTCATGCTTTTAGCATTTTATGAATTTTTTGGTACCTAATACTCAAGAGAACAAAGATAGAAGAATTTTATACAAGTGTGAAATGTCACAAACTCGCAATTTATTTTAAGGCTAAACATTGTTTTCCATATCTATAAATAAACACCACTTCTGAATGGTTTTTGTTATAAACGAGGATGACTACCCGTGCTTCGCTGCGGGACGTTTTGTCTTGAGCGTTTTTAATTATGAGAGATGAATACAGTATAATTTAAACACATTGAACACACTTTATTGTTAACTGTACAACCTTTATTGTTTTGGACTATGAATACTGGTTGAGAATGATCTGGTGCACGGGACACATTACAGCATCATATGAAGCATAGCAGCAAGTATTTTGCATCTGAATAAGACAAAGGAAATGGTTCTCTCAAACCCTTGTTTGTCATGAGCTGGTTCTACAAATAAGAAGCAATCCTATGTCAGTTTCTATTTTTTCAAAGTCGAAGAAATGCTATGCGAGTGATTGAGCAAGATATTTTCATGTTTCCTTGTTCTTTTTTATAGAAGAGCTCCGTTCCAAGAATGATGCGTGCCTCGGAAAGTTCTTATTGAAGGCCACCGACACTTTATTCATGTTTTCTGCAAAAAAAAAATACACTGTTACTCTGACCACACAAACAATGAGATCACAACTTAACATTGGACTCTTGCCACTTTTTAACACTTGCAGACTTTTGCGATGCAGAAAAGGCAATCAGTTATTGTCTATTTTTCTTAATCTTTATTTTCCTAATCTTAGGCTACTTTAAGCGACTGTATATATGTTCAAATTTTCTCTCGTGCATTGATCGATTTTAGGTCTCTTTATATGAGATATCGAAACATGGAAATTAAACAGACCCAGTAGTCGAACACTGCATTTCTACCTTGGTCTGAACATCTTCTAAGTGTGTTAAAAATAAGCACTTATTGGGTTGCTACGCTCATACTTTTTAGCACAGAATTAACATAGTGTTTTGGGGATTGGTCTTGATAATATTAATAACCATGGTCCTTGTGAACATTTTTTGTTTCTCAACTTCATTTTAAAAGCCATTATAAAGTATTATGACTAATGTACAGATATATAAAGCGGTAAATGCATCTTAAAAATAAAAACTTCAATTGATCTCGTAATATATAGAGATACCTCAACCATAAACTTATAAATAGAAAAAATGTGTAAGAATCAACAATTAGCACCAAGTATAATTTACTCTACTGGGCAAGACATTAGCCTAAAAAAAGTGCCCAAAATTTGTTATATAATTTTAGTCTTGCCTAACGATGTAATGCTACTGGTATTTTCTTATTTATAGCACTTCGGTTCGTTTCATCACACTCAGAAGTTGTATTAAATCACAGAACCTGATTGACTATATGCACTTTTTGCTGTCTTGTTAGTTGTTACGTAATGATAAGCACACACTTATATAAGCAATCCAAAACGCCTCGTTACGGTAAAATAACAGTTCCATTAACATAAAATGCAATAAATTGACTCACCAAGGTCAAGTCTAGATGTGCAAGGTAAGAAAGCTTACTTGAAAAAGAGATACTTGTTTCCTGGTGCAAATTGCAGACATGGTTACCCTCACATCAAGAAGACCACACCTCAGCGCCAGCAAACCACAAAGGGAACTGATAAAGGAGGTGAGTTTTGAAGATTTTATTAACATCATCATGATTTGTTCTAAGTGTTCACCTCCTGAAACTGCTTGCTGCATAGTTGCTGTCAAAACACATAAAATAAAGAGAAAAATGAGTTGCCTTGCTAAATATTGGGACTTTGGGAGATAATTACGTATTTACGTTTGACCTATGTTCTGTTAGAATCGCTAAGTGGTTGTTATATTGATAATGCACTAAACTTTTACAATAAGTTAAGAGTGCTTAATCTCATATTAATAATGCCAGATCAAGAAAACAATGTTTGTATCACATATACATGTCAATAGCTTTCAAATTTTACTACAATAAACTAATTTATAATGACACCAACAAATTCAGAAATGGTATACTTTGAGCATGAAATCTAGTTTAGGAAAGGAAAAATAAAATGCGCATATGTACCTCGATTGAAGCAATGGTGTCTGATATGTGCAAGTCCTTGCCGTCGTTCACAGCTCACTGAAACGTTTTATTAAAATTACACATTTTTGTGCTAATAGATAAAAAAACGTAAAGAATTGTACGAAACAGAAAAGGGCAGAAGAACCAACGTAAAGCATCGGCAACATGAAAATGGCGTTGAGAAGCCCAAAATTGTAGAGGTGGGACATGTTGGTTGCAGGGATTCTCCAACCAACGACGCAACCAACAGGGAATTCTTTCGAGTTAACTTCATTCACATATGTTCTAAATACTTTTTTACAAATAATACATCAGCTGATTAACGCATACCACCTGAACCGAACGCCTCATGACAATCCGTTAATGTATACTTCTGTTTTGATTCAATATATCACTCATAGATATAAGGTAGCTTTAATCCCTTTGTTATCCTGCAAAACAAAAAACAGAACACCAACGTTAGTTGGATCGATCATATAATCTGGTGTCGTCCTATTTAACCCAACCAACATATGCTAATTTTTTATGGATAAAAGCTAAAATTGTCATTTATTTAGTTGACCATTTTGAAATGAAACAAAATATGGAAATATAACGGACTCTCATAAGTAAACGTGTATGATTTGCCACATGTATGAAGTTAGAAAGTAGAAGTATTAACCGGCCTTTATAGTCATAACTAATTATTCTCCATCAGTTTTTTAGTCATTTGTGTGTAACATATACGAATGGAACATATAGAAGTGTTTCTTTCCCGAGTTCCTGATGTTTTCTACTATGAGTTCACTCTATACATAACAATGATCAAGTGACCGATATTTCTAACATAATTTACACGACATCGATTCAAATGTCGCATATTCAGATGGGGATGACATAGTCTCAGACCTTCAAATATGAATTATTAACTAAAGGAGTAGAGCTTGGCAGTGTTCGTGCAGTCACTTGCATCATCTTGGCATCTGGTCCATCTCCTTTGCTCTTATTGCTTGCACTTTAGTTGTTCCTTCAAAATCCCAAGCTGCAAATGTGCAGAGAAAACTATAAACGTATAAGCAGCTAGCTATACAGCCTGCATTTTAATAGCAGCCAAACAATAGAAATTCAACCAAGCCATTTTTCCAATTTAGCACAGATTTCCCATTTTGTAACATATATCAGTAGCCATAACAGTTTTCATAGTTCGACACTTTGACCGATTAATTAGTTAACATTGGCGCATGGAAAGTTTACTAAAATTAGGTGTTAAATTCTGCAGAAGACGTATAATATGGTGTGTATTTTGAAGAATTGTTAATACAACTAAGATGTTAGCATGTTACTGGTTGCATTATAGCTCGTTCTGACCCATTACCAACCCACCCATTTCGCCACCTATGGGTAGTATTGTCCTTGCCGATGCTAAATTATATCAATAATGTGCTTCATATTCAAGCAGTTCTTAAGCATCAAATGCGTTTGTGATTAGTTATGTATGTTTTTATTCACCACCATTGTTCCTCATTTTGCGGTTCATTGTATCAGTTATACCAACTCACTACCAGTCTTATGTAATATCATTTTTTATTTCCAGATTGCATGCGATTTACTATGAAGAGGGCTGATCCATTACCTTTGGATATATCAGCAGATGATGAATAACCTTCTCCAGCAATGGTAGCAATAGCGTTGCTGTTGGCAAGCGACCAAAAATCAAGACTGCACTTGTCATTCCTGCCAAAAAAAAAGTGAACCTAATGTCATCATTTAACACATTTCGCAAATCATCATATCTCATTTTAGCCATTGTGGCGATTTAGGTTTACGTTCTTTTGATTTTAAGGGTGTTTGGATATGTGTTATAAGTTTATTATCAGTGTGTTGCAAGGTTTGAATTTTAGCAAGAACATTTAATCTTAAATAACTTTTTATTTAGTGTAAAGTGTTTTGTGGCAGTCCTGAACTTTTAATCTTATTTTATAAACCTTGCATTTTAGCAGGAACTTTTTATAAGAAGATAAATTAAGCGATGTGTTTTGTTACAGCCTGCATTTTAATAGCAGTCAAACAACAGAAATTCAACAAAGCCATATTTCCAATTTATCACTGATTACCCATTTTGCCACATAGTTTTACCCGTTACTAAAGATTACAAATCACCCATTTAGTCACCTTTCGAAACTCACCTGCGTTGGTGCGATGCCTTTGACTTGCAGATTCAGCACAGGTGCGATGCGTTTGACTTGCAGATTCAGCGCCTAAACTTTGGCTCCCTGTGTTAGTTTCCACAACATTTTATGTGCACCCTCCTGAGTCACGTCGATCCTTCTTCATCCCCTGGAACTTTTTTCTGTTTACAACAGCAGCAGCAGAGAGTTTCTTCCATTTTTCTGTCATCCATGATGCAAGGATCCTGTCCTAATCTTCTTCGTTTACGACTTCAAGGCAAACCAATGTCCAATGAGCAGGGTTACTACTACCGGTCTTCTTTTCAGCTTCTTCTAACACCCACAAACCTCTAAATCTTATTTTAGCCCTTCCTTCCCAAACATGTCTGGCTGTTTCAGGAGCAACGTTATCCTCGTATTGATATCGATCCTGCCACTAAATGAAAAATAATTACAATGTTTTACTAATAACAATCACAAAAATATATACCATTATTAATCACCTCACCTGAAAGCTTTTATAGAAGATTTCCATCAGATCCTTATCAAGTTGATGCCACTGAGGGGGTTTGGAATTGAAGTTTACGTTTAGGAGCATCTGCTACTACCACGTCTCATTCCATTGTTGCTCTTTTAGGTTGATAGCTTGACACCTCATGGCCTGCGCCTCTTACTGTGTTAAGTACCACTCTACTTGCAGAAGAACGAAGTGAAATCACCCCATTCATGTGACCATTACCGTAGTTGAAACTTCCGGTTAGAGGCATCCGTTGAGCTTCCGACATGTTGTCACTGCCAATTAGACCAATCCAACTTTAGAACACATTTTCTTTGACTTTTACAGCAACAACCAAATTTGATTGAATGTCCATTAATTCTACGTTTATCAGAGTGGGCTTATATTTAAAGCAATTTCTAGCCTACTATAGTTATGTTATGTATCCTCTTCAAAATCATTATTTTCATAGAAAAAAAATCATTTTGAAGAAAAACTCGATAACTCCGTTCATATGCAATATAAAAATCACCAACCCTTTTGATGAATTCTTCATAAAACCAAAAGCTATAATCCAATCTAAAACTAAACCATGAGGCCATTAAAATCATAATTCACTTAGGAAAATACGCAATTGTTATCCCGGCTTAAAAAGTTACAATATCATAGTTTCTTTCGACATTGTAACGGGCATTTAAGCATTTCCTACACGGGGTTTCTACATAGCTATCACAACTTATTAGTAGTATCATTATAAAGCATTAACGGCTAAGCGGGAGCTTCTTCTAATTTAACTCTATGCACCTCTAAATTGAGTTCCAACAAAACAAAGGTTTATACTCTATATCGAAACTCCATTCGGTTAATCAACATTACACAACAAAACAATCACAAAAACAATGAAATTTTATCGAAACAAAAACCCCCAAATCTCATGCTCATCTGACAAAATATCTAATTTTCGATTATAACCTTAGTTCAATTAAAATCAATACTCGAAATTAAAAAAAACTTACATGCAATTATGAGTGTTGCTCTTGTTTTCAGCAACCACTCTTCTTCATGAAGGTGTAGAGAACACTTTTGCTTTTAATTTGGGTTGGCTCACAGATACAGCCCTATAAACATAACCAAATCAAATAACCCAATTTCAACACCCATACTTCAATTTAACCAATAAAAAAACCACAAACAAATAAATTAAGAATCTTTAAAATTAATGAATGAGACGAAAAATACCTTTCACAGAAGTTTTCAGATGGTGTTCTTCAAAAAAGGGGCACCGTTTGGTCTGTGTGTTTGTTTCGATCTGATGGGGAGGGTGGATATGGAGAAGGAGATACACGTGGGTGAAGAAGCTGAGAGAGAGAGAGAGAGAGGATATGTGTTTGGTGTGTGTTACACGTACCCACCACGTGTATAACAAAGGCAAAAAAAGTTCGGCCGGGTCACCTTAAAAAACCCAATCAGTCACACATAAACCGGGTCGGGTAAAGTAGAAGAGCACCGACGATTTTTTTAATAATATATTTAATAATAAAATATTACAAACACTATTGTATATAGTTTAAATAACTGAAAAGAACACCATGTTTTACTGAATAAAATGAGTTTACCAGGATTGTCAATATTATCAGGCATGTTCCCCAGTTGTAAGGTTCAAAGTTTCATTACAAAAGTGTGCAATCTATCTAAGAAGAGATGCAATCACAAATGACAAATTGACGATGACATATCTGACAGTTATAGTCTACATTCCTCAAAAGGTGGACTCATCCGGTTCATATGGATTGTATCAAAGAAAGAATGACATACAGACATACAACTAATATAATGTCATAATCATGGAAACAAATTGCACATACTGGATATTGAACAAGTCAATACCATCATTTTTCTAACTCTCCAAGGTAGAAGATATCAATCATATCAAATACTCTAGTTGCATGTTGTGGCCTGTCACACATAAAAGTACACATATTAACCGACTGTAAAGTGTACGCATATGCACACAAACATTTATTAGCAGCCTGCAAAAAAATTCAGTGTCGAATTCACGTTTTATTGCTATATGCAGTAGTTTTTTCAACCATTTGATGTAACATGCTTTTTTAAGTGGTAGAGAATCACATTCAATTGTCACAAACTAGGATGCACGGAAACTCCGCTGAGATGCCGTATGACGTTTCCGAAACGCGGGGAAACGCCAGGGAAACGTCCCCAAGAAAAGGGGAAACGTTTCTAAAATTGTGGTACGCGGATCCTTATAGGGGAAACGTTTCCAGCCCAAAAACCCACGTTTCTTATGCCCATTAACTAAAAGCCTTTTATTTTAATAAACCTACGTAGTTAAAACCCTTGAGAACTCAAATGTCACGGCTCTTCATCTTGTTAAACCCTCCAGAAGGACCAGAACTTGTAAACACATTCTGTAGTCGACATACAATCATCAGGTGAGTAAAATACAATCATCAATTCTTTATTGTCTATGGTATTGCCATTTGTTTGATGTTTATCTTTTCTAGAATGATCATTTATCAATGATGAAGATTATAGGGCTTAATCTTCTGATCTTTTCTGTTTTCCTTTAAAAAGAGATGTAAGCTACTGTTATGATGAATGCATAAAAAGAGATGTAAGACTAAAGACTAAGACCTGTGCATATCAGTATATTACTATATTATAAGCAAACCAATTATATTATAACCTTGGCTACTGTTATGATGAATGCATACAAAAAGTTGTACAAAGTTAAATGCATTTACAGTTTTTCTTAAAAAAATTTTGGGAAGACAATTTCATGTTTAAGAGTTTTTAATTGATGATTGTGATTTGTGAGTAATATTTGTTTGGATTTTTGAATATTTTATAATATTTTTTTGGATGACAATTTGCCATATACTAAAATATTACTACATAAAACACATAAATGTTTCCCCGCCGTCCCCGTTTCTTGAATTTTAGGATGTTGCCGTTTCCCGGTACCCGTACCCGTGCCCGTCCCCGTTTCCGTCCCCGTGCAACTTAGGTCACAAATTGCAAAAATTAGCAGACAGTATGTGTGTTGCATTAAATGGCGCATTGGTTATGACAGTAAAACTGAAAAGCGCTTAACATTTTTCTTGCACTTTGCAAAACCAATGTTGAATAAACAGTCAGTAGAAGAAAGAAAGACTGTCTCACACTTTCTGTTCAGTTAAATCCCGTCACGCAGATATCTTAAGATAGTTTTCTAAATGCACATGTTGAAGCAGATATAAGAGAAATTAGAGGCTCACCCAAAGAATCCTTCGGTGGAGTCATCACCAGCATGCGCGAGGATTGCATCGCCACCAGGGTGTTCTTCTACATAAGGAGTGACATCATATACCTATGGTAAACCAGAGTCAAATATGACAATAATACATGAAGACCAACAAAAACCATGCATTTCTTTGTAGGGTTTTCCCAGTTTCAAATTAATGCAAAGTTAATAGTGATGGAACAAAGTAACAGGCTATATAACCTAACAGAACCTTGTCTTTGATGACGATCCAGCAATCTGTCCTCTTGTTATGCAATGAAACTTCGGCTTTGTTGTACGTTTTTACAGTCTGCATTCACAAAGTAATGAACAATTGATTGGAATTAGTGCATGAGTCAATTTGGGTTAATTTTTAATCTTAAATAGGTCTAATGGAAAAAGATATATAGCTAGAAAGGAAAGGAGAAATTGGGCCACACGGGTCAAACAGGATGACATTGCGCGAAGTGTGGTTTTATGGATACAACATAAATAGATTTATTCACACATTTAGAATGTTCTTGAGATAGTGGTGTATTGTATTCATACTGATGCATTAGTTATTAACAATAGTAAAAATTGGTTAAAAGTGTTTTGCCTGTCAGCCTGACCTGTTTCGACTCGTTAAGTCGCTATACAGATTCACCCGCCTCAACCTAACATGTTACCCATTACCCAAGTTGCCACCTTAATATTGATTTAAACGTGAATTACCCAGCATTTCTAGCACAAGCTAGCCAAGCATATTTTCTCTTCAAAGCGAGGTTTTTGATTTGCTGGAAACAATATTAACAGTAGTCGAATTTGAGGTGTTGTGGCCGCCCAGTAATTTAGTAAAAGCATACTATGCTATGCTTAACTCCAAATAATTTGTAAGTAACATTTGTACTTTTTTTCAACAATCACGATTAACGCTCCAAAGCCAGAGAAATCATTTTTATTTTACTGGTGTTAAAGTTGATATCTAATAAGTTGTATCGCTTTTGCTAAAATCAGTTGGTAAATAAAGTACATCTATTAATTCACTAAGGCCTAAGGGCATAGTTAAAATGGATTAAGAAAATCACTATGCTTCTTCACTTATCTATTCAACAGCCTTCAACATAATAAACAACCATCAAAATTGTTAAAGATGATGTAAAGATACAATAGGGTCTCATAGAGAACTGTAACAAAGAGAGAACCATCTAAGGTTCCCTAAGATCCCCTAAAACCCTATTCCTTAACAAAATTCATAAGCTCGAGTCTATAAAAAGAAAAACTAGACAAGTTGCCATAAGTCACATGATACCCCATTATTTTAACAAAAACCTTAGGCTACAATCTGAAATAGTGATTCATCCTTTCACATGCTTAAGAGAATAAGCAGCAAACTATCATCACACTGACATGAACCTGATATCGTCAAATAATTTTTTTATGTTTCCAAGCTCCAAACATTTCTTAGGTGCTAGTTTGAACCAAGTCTTAGGAGTTGACAAATTTTGCGTTAGTCTTATGAGATGGAAGTTAAAAGGCCAGTAAAAAAGGCCCAAAATCTAGCATCGACTCCTACTTTAAATACATGTGGCTACGAGGATGACGAATGGAGGTAATAACATAATATTTACTGAAGCAAGCAATGACAGTAGATCGCCATTGGTAATCCATATATATACTGTATAGTACAATGTTAATATACATACAGACAAGTCACAAGTCAGATAACTGTATGGTGTAACTAAATTAACAAAATGCGGAAAAAATGTAATTAACTTGGTATATTATAATGAAAATCCACATAAGAAGTACAGTAGTAGTTATTCTTTTTAGTAAAGTACGGTACCTTAGTCTTAACATCTGAATGAACCTTGTTGGTTTGATCTGCATTACACAAAAAGGTTAGATTCAAAAGCTGGAAACACCCCATATATCCACTTCCGATTCAAACAGGAATGCTAAAAAGAAGTATGAGGAACAAATGAAACAGCAAGTGAAGAGAAGTACCTTTATCGGATTTGATAAATCGAGGGGCTAAAAATAACAAACTTAATAATAAAGCAACAATCAAAGTGACCACAATTAGCTCCATTTGATCACTCACTCAGCTCCTGCAAGACTGTATTGTGTTTGGAGACAACTGGATACTGCCAAATGAAAAAATTGAGGTGGATGTCAGTCAAGTAGCGTGGGCATATCCGACAGCAGAAAGAAGCTCTAAATCTTTTATTTAACATTGTTTTCGCTAAAATTTGTTGCACTACACATTTGGAAGATACTTTAAGAAGATACCTGACAACGAAGCAGCAAATGTAATGTTTGGACTTTGGATTCAGATTATCGTTAACACTTTGAACCAACTCACTCACTCATCAATATAGTACTAGTAAATCTTGGAGATTTGATAAAAAGTGGGCGTTACTTTAACTGTTGACTTGTTTTAAACAACCAAATTGTACCGGATCGGATCAGAACCTTAAGTGCGGTTGTATGTCTGTCTGTATGTCATTCTTTCTTTGATACAATCCATATGAACCGGATGATTATGACATTATATTAGTTTCCATGATTATGACATTATATTAGTTGTATGTCTGTATGTCATTCTTTCTTTGATACAATCCATATGAACTGGATGAGTCCACCTTTTGAGGAATGTAGACTATAACTGTCAGATATGTCATCGTCAATTTGTCATCTGTGATTGCATCTCTTCTTAGATAGATTGCACACTTTTGTAATGAAACTTTGAACCTTGCAACTGGGGAACATGCCTGATAATATTGACAATCCTGGTAAACTCATTTTATTCATTTTATTCAGTAAAACATGGTGTTCTTTTCAGTTATTTAAAACTTATACATTTGTGTTGTTAATATTTTATTATTAAAAAAATCTCGGTGCTTTCTACATTTACCCGTCCGGTTTAATGTGTGACTGATTGGGTTTTTTAAGGTGACCCGGCCGAACTTTTTTTGCCTTTGTTATACACGTGGTTGTTACATGTAACACACACCAAACACATATCCTCTCTCTCTCTCAGCTTCTTCACCCACGTGTATCTCCTTCTCCATATCCACCCTCCCCATCAGATCGAAACAAACACACAGACCAAACGGTGCCCCTTTTTTGAAGAACACCATCTGAAAACTTCTGTGAAAGGTATTTTTCGTCTCATTCATTAATTTTAAAGATTCTTAATTTATTTGTTTGTGGTTTTTTTATTGGTTAAATTGAAGTATGGGTGTTGAAATTGGGTTATTTGATTTGGTTATGTTTATAGGGCTGTATCTGTGAGCCAACCCAAATTAAAAGCAAAAGTGTTCTCTACACCTTCATGAAGAAGAGTGGTTGCTGAAAACAAGAGCAACACTCATAATTGCATGTAAGTTTTTTTTAATTTCGAGTATTGATTTTAATTGAACTAAGGTTATAATCGAAAATTAGATATTTTGTCAGATGAGCATGAGATTTGGGGGTTTTTGTTTCGATAAAATTTCATTGTTTTTGTGATTGTTTTGTTGTGTAATGTTGATTAACCGAATGGAGTTTCGATATAGAGTATAAACCTTTGTTTTGTTGGAACTCAATTTAGAGGTGCATAGAGTTAAATTAGAAGAAGCTCCCGCTTAGCCGTTAATGCTTTATAATGATACTACTAATAAGTTGTGATAGCTATGTAGAAACCCCGTGTAGGAAATGCTTAAATGCCCGTTACAATGTCGAAAGAAACTATGATATTGTAACTTTTTAAGCCGGGATAACAATTGCGTATTTTCCTAAGTGAATTATGATTTTAATGGCCTCATGGTTTAGTTTTAGATTGGATTATAGCTTTTGGTTTTATGAAGAATTCATCAAAAGGGTTGGTGATTTTTATATTGCATATGAACGGAGTTATCGAGTTTTTCTTCAAAATGATTTTTTTTCTATGAAAATAATGATTTTGAAGAGGATACATAACATAACTATAGTAGGCTAGAAATTGCTTTAAATATAAGCCCACTCTGATAAACGTAGAATTAATGGACATTCAATCAAATTTGGTTGTTGCTGTAAAAGTCAAAGAAAATGTGTTCTAAAGTTGGATTGGTCTAATTGGCAGTGACAACATGTCGGAAGCTCAACGGATGCCTCTAACCGGAAGTTTCAACATATAACAAAAACTATGGCAGCACATAAACATGAAGAAGAAATCATTTAACACAAACCAAAACACTTTGAAAAAATGAATAGGCAACCTAAGGTATGATTTCACCTTGTTTCGTTTAAACCTTGTTTAAAAGTGAACCAAGAGTGCACACTAATAGTTCTAAGGCAATCGCGGCATCAATTACTTCAAAAACCTTCAAGTCCATAAAACTCAAACCCACTAACAAAAGAACAACACCCTATGATGTTTCTGACTAAAATCAATCCTAGGGTACTCATGAATTTGATTCATCATCAAAAATTGTTTTAACCCTAACATAAGAACATCAAAAGCCCCATGGTAATTTGATTCAATTTTAGAAACCCTAATTCGAAATCTAATGATTTTGAGTGAATGAGAGTGTTACACACTAATTCCTTTTAACCTAGACACGTATGGATGATGATAAACACATTTCTGGCTTTACCTTTGATGGGAAAACACGATCTTTATTTCCAGTGCTAGCCACGATTTGGAGAAGAAACAAAAATAAGGGGCACACTTTTTAGTTTATTTCGTATCTCTCTTATCACTTCTAAAGCCATAATTAACTTAATCAACACTTTCTCCGACTCAAATAATGGCATGTTTTTTATTTAAAGAGTTGTAGTCATTGTTTGAGTGGTCGAATTATCTTTTAAATATTTTTGTGATTACTGAAAACACTGAATATATTGAAAATACAACACTTTTCACCAATAAAAATAAGATAATTTAAGATTTTAACTTTTTTTGTACTCGTACAATAAACTAAGACTCGTTTATTAACTCAAGCTCGAGCTCGAAAGCTCATTTACAATTAGAAAAATTGTTCAAATGCTTAAACTAAAGTTTATGCAACTTCTATAACTTATAAGCTCAACAAAGTTTGTTTAAGAATACACAATCAATTGTTTAATAACATTTGAAGCTTAACTATGATTCAAAATAAGGTGAGGACTTTGTTTATATAGAGTTTTTTCTACTTACTTTTCAAATGATGTGGGATAAGTCTACTAGTTATGTCCTTTCTATATATTTTCTTGTTCTTTTGATATTTTTAAACTTTATTTCTTATATTTTATCTATGTTTTTCTAGTTACCAAAAAAAAATATCATTATACTTTTATATATTTCTAATATTATAACAAAAGTAAAATAAACGTACACACATACATGTATTTAATAGCTAATGATTACATAAAAGAGGTTTTTATTCCTTTTTGGAATATTAAAAATTATTCATTAGATTATTATTACTTGGTAATTAAATAAATAAATAAGTAAACACAAAACAATAAAACAAAAAATAGAAAATATATAATCGTAGGGGCATCCATTATAAGTGATTTATGAAAAGGTCTAAAACATATGAAAAGTTTTATCGTATATTTCAACCATATTGAAGTTATGTTTCCATAACGTGTGGCATGAAGGTCTAAACATTTTGGATATATTCATAATTGATGCTAGTATCATTCGGGAAACATTTCATGAACTTGAGAAAAATCGTTATGATAGTGAAAATAAGGTTTTTAAGTTAAAGATTTATAAAATTAAATGATATACTAAACTTTCTACCTTTTATATTTTATACAACTTCACCTTTATTGATGCTCTATGTAGATATTAAATTTAGTTTAAGCATCGAATAAACAAAGTTATAGTAATAAACAATTTTGCTCCTCTATATTTAGTATTTGGTATATCACGTATTCTTTTATTATATTAAAAAAATATAGAAAAATGTTGTTATAATCTGTGATTGTGACACCGTCTAAATCGAATTGGAACTAATTGAATGTTCAAATTATTAGATCAAAAGTTGGAGTCGCGTATTCCAGTATGTAACATGTATATTATAATATTAAACATGTACATGTTCATACTTCAATTTTAATTGTTTTAAGTCTATAAGATGCAATTAACATATGAGAGAGAGTCATGCTTAAGCCCATTCACATCAAAAACAATGAAAAAAATTCTACATATAAATAATTACTACTTTTAATTCATCCATCTATTTATTTTTTTTAACGTTGAAAGATTGTGAATCGTGATTATGATGATGGTTTAACTATGGTACCTACAAATCAACTACTTAATTCATATGATTGCAAAGATAATCTCGTAAAGCGGCCATTGTAAACTATAGATATTTAAATTGTATAAGTAATTGATTAGTTATTATAACTATATACTTAAATGAAGATTATCGAAAAAGCTAGCAAGAAGCTAGACTAAAAGAAGACTACATAAAAGAAATATCATCTAACGGGTCTTTCAACCACGCTACCTAATTTACATTAACCTTTTTCTAGGCTTTTTCACTGCATACAAAACAACATTCCTAAAGCTCCAAATATGCCACCACAAAGAGAAGAACGTAGCTTTCAAAGCGAATCTTTGAAAGTTGGCAATCCATAACTTGTTGAACCAACCCTCCCACAATATATGATCAAGCAAATCAAGAATGTGGATATTCCACCACCGCCGAATTAATTGGTATAAACATAAGCCATCGAACAACTAAAAAAACTTGGTTACGAGATTCCACCTTGTTCACACAGACCAAACACAATGCGCAAGGAAATTTTTAGATGTCTAATTTTTGATTTTTAGCATTTTGATTATTTAGTGATATTGCATTGAGTGTTATAGGAATAATGAATGTTACAAGTTTAGTTTTTATTATATTTTAGAAAGAAATACACTGCTTTTTACAAGGTTATTGATTAATACACTTTGATTGTTACTGTTAGAGATCATTCCATAAAGCAAAGTGTGTAAACACAATTCACTTAACACTTACGTAAATATCATGCTCTTTATTAGCCCTTCTACAAATATCATGCTCTTTACTAGCCTTATAAACACAAACCATCCACCAAGACGTTTTGAACTTCATCAATAGAACATCTCATTATGTTCTCAAGAAACTATAAACACTATACTATATGACAAGTACATATATAATATATTACTCGAGTTTTTGGTTGTGACTTATCGCATAAAACATTTAACATCACAAAAAAACTCTATCCATTGAAATCGAATGGGAGAAAAAAGCAAACACCTAGTGAGCAAACTTGTAAAAAGAATACAACTAAGCATATGTATATATATTAAACTTAAATGAGTTGTCATTTAGTTTTTTTTTTTTTTTGAACGGCGGTTTTTATTGAAACAAAAAGACTAGCAAGAAGCTAGAAATTACAAAGTAACAAGATGCGGGTTTTTAAGCCAATCTACCAAACTAAAAGACTTTTTACATCTATGATTACACCAAATGAAGGATCGGGTGACTACCTCCTCAAATATAAGCGCCTTCGAAGGACAAGCCGAACCAAAAATGCTCTTGTTACGGAAATTCCAAATGTACCACCACAAGACATAACAAACGCCTTCTGAACAACTCCTTTATGTTAGCATGAAGACGGATACTCAACAACCATTTACCATTCACATAAGAGGAATCCATCACGCATCAATCTTTCCCACCAAAAGCAAAACATTGCGAAATATCTCTCTAGATATAGGGCAAGTAAAGAAAATATGGCTAGATGATTCCACATTCTTTTCGCATAAAGGACATAGAATCGACTCAATATCTATGCCTCTTTTAGAGATGTTCAACCGAGTAGGTAAGATGTCCAACTTATCTTTCCAAGCGTGAATATTGACTTTAATAGGCACGACTTTTATCCAACGGGTTTTGGAAGAAACCACTGGTAACGAGTTTGCGTCAAGGAGATTTCTAACCGAAGTGACTGTAAACTCACCACAACCTTCTAAAGACCATCTCCATCTATCCTTCGAATCGAAGAGAGTAATTCCCTAGAAAAGATGAGAAACTTGAAAAGAAGAACCAACCTGAATACCTTTAAATAAGCTTGCGTCCACCACTCTTTGCATCGAGATATGTAGACTCTCCATGATCAAAAGAAACAATAACGGCGAGAGAGGATCACCTTGCTTTAGGCCTCTATGGAACTGAAATTCCTTAGTAGGACTACCATTCACAATAACCGAACCTTTGGAAGAGAGTAAGCAATTTTGGATCCAACCACACCACTTCTCATCAAATCTGAACCTTTTTAAAACGTCATCCAAGTAATCCCAACGGACCAAATCATATGCCTTTTCGAAGTCTACCTTAAATATCATCGTATGCTTCTTTTTTATCTTACACCATTGACAACCTAAATCATTTTAAACTTCCCGAATGGAACCAAGCCCTAGACATATGCAAGCACAAAAAGAAAAACCACAAAAGCTGATTGAACATCGGATACTAAGTCTTCCAAAACAACCACCAAACGGTTTGCCAAAATCTTGGCAATAATCTTGTATAAACTACCAATTAAAGTGATAGGTCTGAAATCTTTCATCATTTTAGCCTCTTGAGTCTTTGGGATTAGAGTGATAAACGATGAGTTACTACCTTTAGGAAATTGCCCATGATTGAAGAAGTTTACATACCGGGCCCCCATTTTTACCACGTTCATTTTCCAGAAAAGGTCCAATATCGACGATAGAAAGCAAATGTAAAACCATCAGGTCCAGGGCGATTTATCAACCCTACAATCCCAAACGCTTTCTTGATCTCCTATCGAGTACTCAATTTCCAAAAACCAGTTGGTTGTTCGAGGCTAATTTATTCGGGGAGTCCAAAATCGTTTGAAGACGATATCAGAGAGGTTATTAAAAAACCCATAAACAAAAATAAAAAACAAATAAAACAAAATGACTAGCAGTATAGAGAGGAAAACTATCTTTTTACTAGAATAGGAGATTCGATCCATCTACTTTCCACCAAGATACCACGAATTACAAGTTGGTTTCATTTTTTATTTAGAACCCCGTGATAATACTTCGAATTTTCGTCTCCTTCTATCGCCCATTTGATCTTCGCTTTTTGAGCCAACTCCATCGTGTCTAATTTGACAAAGTCCTGAATTGATTTAAGGTTCTCCATGCGTTTAGAAATAAGAGTCGAGTTGCCCTCCCCCTTGTCCAGTAGCAAATCAATTTTAGACAGCTCTTCTTGTAAGCATTGCTTATGACTTTTTGAGTTTCCTTTGTTAGCTTTAACCCACATACGAATCTTCTCTTTGAGATACTTTATTTTTTCATAAACATTGATATGGCATTCGAATCGGTCACCTGAGCATCATTTCATGTTTATTTCACAAAAGTATCGAACCCTTCCAATTCAAACCAATAATGGAAAAAACAAAACGGAGAAGGTCCATAATCATGATGGGACTCACGCATTAAAATAGGCCTATGATCGGATAAGTAACGGTACAAAGTAATAGATGAAATGTTAGGACATGAATTTAGTAAACCTTCAGAAATAAGGAAGCGGTCGAGTTTGCTCATCTTCGATCCTGATTTATGACACCATGTGAATTTGCAACCGTCTAGAGGGACCTCCTCCAATCCAGCGGATGAAATAAACAAGTTGAAAGCATCAGCACCATGAGCATTAAAAATAGACCCGTGTCTTTCATCTTGTGTACGCACTTCATTAAAATCACCCATTATGATTACATCGCCATTCCAGCTTTTGAGAACTAGAATCAAGTAGTCCCATAGCATCTTCTTTTCACGTAACTCTTGAGGAGCATATACAGAAATAATGATTAACTTCTTACCATTAGGCGCCCATTCCCCTTGAATAATCACAAAGTAATCTGAGATCGTTGAGTTGAGCTTACGAAACAATCTAGGATCCCAAATACAAAGAATACCTCCCGAATTTCCAACGGACGGACTATGAACAAATTCGAATCCAAAGTTACCCCAACATAGTTTGATATTGAAAAGCTCAATATCCTCCATTTTAGTTTCTTGTAAGGACACAAAATTCACCTTGTGTTTTTCACATAACTCGCCTTTTGGGCAAGGCCTTGAATGTTCAAAGACAAAAAATTCATCGATTACCATCATTCGCTCCTTGAGAATTAATGATGTCGCCAATGTTGGTTATGCATCCCTCCATATTGTAACCCATTGTTTGTCCCACTTTTATTAATTCCTCCATGAGTTGAAGGATTGATCCTCCAGAACGTGGAATGTCACATTTTTTAAAGTGACCTGAGCATGTAGATCTTTCCGTATCATTCTTATAGCTGTTAAGAGGTGAGTTATTCTTCGTTACTGATTCCTGCTCCACGTCTTGAACCTTATGACCAGAGTTATCGCCTTCCATATCCAACACTTTTGAAGCATTTTTTTGAGCATCCACATCAGTTTCTGGAGTAAAGCCCGGGGGGTATTTCAAGGTATCATCAGAATTGGGAATGTCACAGTAGGCACTCTTTTTCTTATCAAGTAAATCATAGATATTGAAAGGGTCTTCCGATGAGTTCCTTCTGTACCACTTTAAACCTTATTCACCTAACAGAAGCTTGCTTCTTTCTCAAGATTGTTAGGCCACCTCTTCAAAATCAATCTCTCATTCCACATTTAGAGTAATACGCAATCCTCCATTTTCATCAAATGAACCTTCGTTACTCAACTCGTCATCTGACTTACTATCTTGAAATCAATGAGTCTTAAAATCAGGCATCCAACCTGAATCTTCTTTAGCCCAAGTATCCAAAATGTTTTACCTTGGTTATATGACTTTAAACGATTCAAAATGTTCTCAACTAAAGTCGTTTTGATCAAACTCTTTTACTATGAAGGTAACCATTTCCTGTTCAGTCAAAATCTAGGCAATTCCCCCATTAGAAGTAATACAGAAAAGGTGTTTTTGGACCATACTGTAGTGGGATACCCTCGATTTCAATCCAGTAACATTTTCATCACAAAGAAAGAATTGGATGCTGAGTAACAAAGCAAACCATGAACCAATGCCACCTTTGACTAAACGTCTCTTTTGCTTCCTTCTGAAGTGAATACCATCATCACCCAAAAACCTCCCAATATTGAGTTTGACATTAACAAAACCTTCATTAGTCTAACTACCACGTTCAAATTTGTTAAGAAATGAAGTCTTGACTTACCCAACAAAGCAAAAGAATATTCCGTCTTATATAGCATACGTTCATAAGCACATCGCCGATGAAATCCTCGATTCTTTATGAAATGATGAGAGTCAGCATTAACGATGTGGTAAGATTTAGAGTTCACATTCTCCCCGTTCTTATAAAATCCTTAGGAGCACTTTGATCACCCTTTTATTATGTGACGATTGCGAGTTATTTTTATTCAACGGAGGTCTTTGAAATCTCGCAATATTAGCATGAAGTTTAAAACGCCCAACCCAAATAGTATAAAGATTGTTAACCAAACAATCAATATCAAAGATCTTAATAAAGCGAACAAAGTCAAACCTTTTACCAGCTTTGGACCTCCTATCAGGAATAAAAGCATCAACCATAGTTCCATATTGTTTACATACCGTCCATAGCTCCTTAGCAGAAAACTTATCCAGAAAATTCGTGACAAAAATAGATGAAGAAAGTTTAGCTAACTCATCTTCCTTTGATCGATACATCCCCATAGCAGATCAGAACAAACAGCGGAGTTATAAAAGCAAATCTCGAACAGAAAGATTAGGGTTTTAAAAATAGGGTTTAAAAGAAAAGATTAAAAAAGGATCAAAAATCGATGAAAAATTAAGGCTTGGGAAATCAATTAGGGTTTGGGAAGGTGAAAATTTTGAAAAACGATTGATTTAGAACAACAACCTTAAACAAATCATGATCCAAATTGAAAAACGATTGATTTAGATCCAAAAAGATAAAAAAAATTGAGATGGATTTGATTCATAAAATTAAGGTTAATCTTTATACTTACATGTTGTCATTTAGTTAATTGACAAATTTTTAATAACTAAAAATAAATAATATATTAGATATAAAAAATGCAAGTAAAAGATAACATATGTTCAAGAAAGAAAAAAACACATCCCACATAGAACACATAAGAAGAGAGAAGAAAACAAGAAAAATAATCATCCCACATAGAAAGAGAGAAGAAAACAAGAAAAATAAAGAGCCTATAAAATAAAGTCAAAAAGAGATGTTTACCTTCAAGTAAATATGTAACATGAAAATATTAAGCTACAACTTGAATCTAAATCATATTAGAAACATATAATATAATTAATGTTTAAGTTAAATAAGCTTAAAAACTTATATTGATTAAATGTTTGCTTGTTAAGCTCGAGTAGCTCGTTCGACTCGTGATATTTAAACGAGTTTTCGAACGAGCCGAGCCAAATATTAGTTTTTAAAGCTCGGCTCGTCTAAATAATCGAGCACTAATGTTTGTTCGAGATCGACTCGAGCTCGTGAGTATTAAGTTCGAGCTCGAGTAAAACGAGCTCGAACTCGAGTAGCTCGTTAAAAGCTCGGCTCGTTAACACCCATATTTTGACTTAGAGCCCTTAAACTAATGACATATCAAGCCCTTAAAGTTAATAAATTAACTCCCCTTCAAACTGTGATCCGTCATTTATCAAAACTTAATCCGTTAATCCCGTTGTTCGTTTTGAAAGACCGTTTTAAAAGATTATTTAATCAACACTTTCTCCAACTCAAATAATGGCCCGTTTTTTATTTAAAGAGTTGTAGCCATTGTTTGAGTGGTCGAATTATCTTTTAAATCTTTTTGTGATTACTGAAAACACTGATTATTTTGAAAATACAACACTTTCCACCAATAAAAATAAGATTTCTTTTATTTTGAAAAAAATGCACTGATACGTACACTTATTTTATGAGACAACCCGGGTTGGGTAGCAAAGTATACACAAACATTTACATGATCCTGAAGTTGATTGATGTGTGTTTTTTAAGTTTTAGATTTATAATAAATACCGATTTTGACTAAAAACACAACATTCGGGCAAGTATACCCTATCGAGTATAATATAGTATTATGTAAGTCTAGGTCGATCCACGGGATTTGTATCAATTCACAGATTGTTTATCAAGTAACAAAGTTAAATGATTGTCACGTATCAAATAGCTAAACGTGTGTGAAGCAAGAAAGATACCAAGCACAATAGATATAAATATAGCAAAACTTTATATAAACAAAGAATACAAGTCATATATGACGGGTAATCATATTAACAAGCATATCTACCAACAATAACATAGAATCTTTTCGGGTTATATACTATATCATCATGAGTGCATTAAGAATGGGTTATATCATATATGAATACATATGAATTCCTCCCAATCCGGTCGGTCAACATAAGGAATGGTCTTAAACATAATTCTACATGGGTTATTTATAGATTTACTAATCAATTGTCACAAGATTAGCACCGAAGACAAACAACGCGAAATTTATCAAGACAATAGAGCCTTTCGATTTACTTCTATTGCAATGACAAATCATATAAATAATTATCCAAGTAAAACAATATAAATGACATAAGTGTGGAAACTAGAAGGGAGATTGAATAGTTTTTACCGTTTTAAAATTAAAACTTAGATTGTTGACTTATGTGAATTCAAGAGATATACACAAGTGTATATGATAGCGATGCAATAAGTAAATAAACTATCTACGAAATGTAAGCAAGTAAAGATAAGAAAGATCAAACCGATGACACATTGATTTATAGTGGTTCGGCTACGAAGATCCTCTTCACCCTACTCCACTCCCCAAGTACCCAACTTGAGAGTTATCTTCACTATGTCAACAAGCTCCCTTAAGGCGGAGAAAACTGTGCACGTCGCTTACACTTTTTCTGGTACTAAGCTAAATACCAAGTTCTACTTCGAGATAGAACCAATCTAACACACTATGTATTTTGAGGCCTAAATAATAACCTATCATACACATATGATACACACAACACACAACACAAGATATACAAGATGAATGATTATCACAATCGTGATGACACAACTAAACTATTAACACTTGAAGCTTGACGTCTTCTTGAGTGTTCTTCACTAAAGAGTGAAATGAGATGATCACTTGTAATGGATTATGTAACAAGTATAATGATTAAAGAATATATAAAAGATAAAATATATGTGAAAAAATATTTGTCAAGAGTTGTATAAAATGAAAGAATGAGGTTGGTATTTATAGGCAACAATTTGAAATTCAAATCTGTCCCTAAGGAACAAAACGTGCGACCCATGGATCCCCTATACCCTGGATCCGTCCAGTGCTTTTGGTGGATCCGTGGGTGGAGCTGAGACAAAATTTGTCATTTTGTGATTAACCCCAAATCTATACAAAATATTGTTTTGTACTTATTAAAACTAGTTTAATGGATTCTTCTAGAAGAAAATATTTCTTATCACCAATAAGGAAAGATTTTCTAGATTTGGAAAGATTTGGAAAGATTGTTTCCACTTATGGTTAATCTTATTTTGTCTTACATGATTAATATAACTAGCTTATAATTAATCATGTGTTAGCTTAAATCATTTGATTAGAAAAGATTTATGCAAATGATAATATTTTTCTTTGATCATTAACTATGTTTAATAATGTCATATTCATACCTTAAGTGATTTGTCGGCGTCAAGTAAACTTTCGACTAAATAACTTGTTTACGTAAACTTTTACGTAGTATGACATTATATTTGTTATTATCAAAACATGAAGATCATTAAATATAAATATCGTTTTTGCGCGAATATTTGTATTAACAATCTCCCCCTTTTTGATGATGACAAAATATAAACTCATGCTTATTTAAAAGTTACTAAATAAGTATTTAGTAGATGAGTTTACATATCTTCTCCCCCTTTTTGTCGAAGCAAAAAGTGTTGTAGAGGCGAATCTTGCAAGTCTTGTTTTTGACGAATGCTAAGTCACATGGTTACGAATGCAAAGTAAAAAATAACGACAAAATTGCAAGTGCTCCCCCTTGGTGTATGCTCCCCCTTGCTTGGGGCACCAAGTAATCGAGCTATGGATGCGTTGCTACAAAACAAAGTTAGTAGGCAAGCAAATATATATATGACAATCACAAATGCACACATATACATTTTATGCAATAAACATCTATTATCAACACAACAAATAAAAATAATGATAAATCCATTATAAGGGATAAAACATAAAATTTGGCGTAAAATCCATTACATGATAAGCTTAAACTAGAAAATTAAAGAAAGCAACTAAAAATCCTAAATCTTGAGATAGAATCTTGTCCTCCTTATAATCTAAAGGGTTTGGGGTATCATAAGACTGGTTTTAGTGCGGAAGGTATTGTAGGTTTGAAGATCCAATATGATGTTAGATGTAGGAGCAAATGAAGTGAACACCTTCTTGTAGATTTCGAAGTTGATTGACTTTGTTGGTGCAACATCTACATATGTGTAGATGAGGATTGTGATTGGTGATTAGGATTAAATGATCAAACTTGTTGTGGAGAGAGCGTGTTTCGTTTTGTGGAGTGTGTTCTTGAATGTATTCGAACATGAGATGCATTTCATGTAATAGTAATCCAATTTCACATTAGGAGTTACTACAACATTGACATGTCATGAGGTGAAAATAAGAGTGTCTTGATTCTAAGACTTCGGGTGGAGTGATATGTGGATCAATTTGATTTGATTTGAGTTTTGAGAGATGTTCTTGGATGATTTTCCTTTTGATTGTAGGTGTGGAATCATTTGAGGAAGTAGACATTTCATTTTTGAGTATTAAAGTTGTAAAAGTGTGTCTTATAAAAGACATGGGGTGTATGCTTTGGCATGAAGGTTCTTGGATTATATGGAGGAGGTATTTTATCCTAAGGTTTAATATCTATATAGCATCATATAGCATGGTTATAAGATAAAGTAGAAAAAGTTAAAACTCAAGAAAACTCGAATTTTGGCACCTGGTTTGGAGATCTACAGATCCACTAAAATAACATACGAATCTACCATATGGTGGATCCGTGGGTCGCAAACTTTAACAAAATGACCAGAACATCATTTTTCACCCTAAAAACTCAAAACAAATTATCATTATGCTAAAATATCCATACGATATGTCATGATAAATATGTGCGTAGTTTCATCATCTAGTTCAAGCATGCATAACATTCATTTGCTTACATTTAGTTCAAGATGGCTTAGCTTAACACAAAAGATGCTACATATATTTAATAAGATAGCATAATATTATCCTAAAGTAGCAATTCATAATTCCTAGAGAATTAGTTATGCCTAATTTAGAAATGATCCACGGATGATCGATATCCTAGCAAAGAGGATGATTGGTTTGAGCTTTCTACTGATGATGGTGAGTATGGTATGTTTTTAAGCATTTTCCTTTTTTGTTCTTAAGTGTGGGGGTGACACCTGACATTTTTAAACATTGAGGCCAATGTTCAGTTCTAAGTGTGGGGGGATTTCTATAGAAATGATCATACCTATACTTGGCTGTGTCCCACGCAACCTCGTTTTGACTAATATATTATTTTATTTTATATAAATATAAAAAACTAATATAAAAAAAATAAGCAGGCTCGTAGGCTAGAACAAGGGAGATTCTGACTTGATCAAGTATTACACTCTAGCTTTCCCCTTAACTTTCAAGACTAAGCGTTTGCAAGACTTAAAATTTTTGCAAAGAACAAAAAATGATAGAATTTGAATAATAAGTTAGATTCAAAGCGTGGAGTAGTAGGATCTCTTTAGAGCTAAAAAAAAGATAGAGGATAATTAGGGCTTTTTGCTCCCATCAACGAATAAATGCAATAATATGTTTTTTCAAAAAAAAGTGCATGGTTTTTACGATTCTTAGTTTTTAATCCCTTCTTAGAGGATTCTTTCTGATGGAAATTAAGGTACACATCGAGGTTTTGGGTTAGTGTTGTGGAGAAATAGGCTACCGTTTCCTGACGGCTCGTTCCCGTTGACTCGAAGGATCGAAAGTTAAAAGACCAAAGGACTTTAAAATTTGGTTATAATAAAATGTAACAAACCGAAGCCGAAATAAGACTACTGTTACCACGGTTCACATCTGTTGACACTCAGTTGTTTAAAAGGGTGGAATATAAAAAAAATAATAATCCGAGACCGATAAAAGTTTACTGTTTTCTTACGGTTCACTCCCATTGACTCATAAGTCAAAAAGGTTTTGAGGAACTTCCCCGAGGTCGAAATAAGACACTGTTATCCTGACGGTCGCTCGACGTTGTCTAGTTTTTAAAGGACCGACACTAAATATGCTGTGGATAATAATAATAATAAAGCCAAATTTTCGATCCGGGTGATATCTAAATACCAGCTCCGTCACAGGACTCGTAAGTATGAGAGTTGTTTCGGATGAAATAAAAAGGATAACCCCTAAATCATGTGAAATTAGAACCTTAATGTGGACCTTATTCTCAGCAAATCCTTTCTTTAGGAAATGGTTTCAAACTAATTATGGTTTAAATCGGTCTCCTTTATAATAATAAGTCTATAAAATAAGTGATCTCATTTCACATTATATTTTCTGAATAAAATCCTTAGAGGAATTAGGAATAAAGGAGAAAAAAGTAGTTATTTACACAATTAGCATTTATGAGTAGTGTTAGCATCTAATTTTATATTTAGCTGTGATTTCGTTTTAAGCTTGGTTTAGGGATTGTGAAAATCGAGGATGACGAACTCCCGTTCTTAAAGCCTTTTATATAATTTAAATAAATTTTAAATTAGTCTTTTATTTATTAATGAATAAATGGTTAAAATGGGGAGCTTTCGAAACAAATGATTTTTAAACCCTCTTGAATAACCTTTTATGTTCTTGTTTGATGTGAGGGGTTATAAATTAAGGGGGTTAAAATTATTTCTTTCTTAGCGTGTATTATAAACATTGTATGTGGGACCAACAATGGCTTAGTGTAAGGGAATTTGATGTGTGCTTAAACACACATCATTTTAGCTTCGTAAAACACTAATAAACGGACTAATTGTAGGAACCAAGCATCACTTTCACTTCACCATGGTAACCAAGAAATAAAGATGAGAAGAAAAATGAAGAAGAGTAGAGAGAGGTTAGAGAGAGAAAGTAGAGAGAAGAAAAATATGGTTGAATTCTAATAAGTGTGAAACCTTACAAATGAGAACCAATACCCTCTCCACACTTGGAAAAGGGTATTTATACTTTAACCATAGGCCGACCATCTTGGGCTTTGTTGGGCCGAATGGTATTTTATCTTGGGCCGGGCTTGGGATTACTTTGGACCTTAGTCCGAAACACGTACAATATTAGATTAATTAACGAGCCCGATTCCCATTCTAGCCTATTACAACATTTAATATATAAAGACCAAGCTTCCATAATTAGTAGCCGAGCTTCCTTGTTCGACTCAATATTTTAAGGCTAACAATCTCCCCCGAAGCGAGGTTCCTTATGGAGGTATCCTGTAGATTCTGAGCTTCCATGTTCACAGACATATTTGAGGCTAACAATCTCCCCTAATGTGTGGTCTTCAAATTCCTGAGGTAAAATCTTGAATCATGCTTCCTTGGACTTGTTGAGATTGCATTGTCATTGAGTTCTTGAATCTTTAGTCTTTATTATGTTGTATGCTTATTCCTTCATGCTTTGTGATCTTTGATCTTTAGCCTTTGTCATTCGACTTCGTCTTTACGTCCGATATCTTTAAATCTTTATCCTTCAGTCTTGATCGTCTTTGCCACCTTGTGATCTTGTGTCTTGACCAACATGCTCATAC